>OZ057405.1:44844835-44902335 GCA_964056735.1 Allodiplogaster pararmata
GTAACCATTAAACATGCATGACATTTGCCTAGCATTTCAGCAAAAAAACAGAAGTGATATGAATAGGTATGCTTTTCGCAGTAACACGTTACTTTGCAGGGCGACGCTTTGCAGAGCGTTACTTTGCCCCGGACATTTTGCAGAGCGAGACTTTGCATCCAACATTTCGCACCGAAAAAGTTTCCCATCCGGCAGTTCCCAGTAAATTGTCTTAGCTGTTCTCAGCTATTATTCAATTTTTTAGCTTAGCTTGAGCAAAAACTACGTTAATGATACCGTAAGAAGAGACCGCATCAGAAAATTTCTCATACTATCAATTTTTTGACAATTCAATGACTAAATTTCTAAATTCCATTACCACTTCGTGAATTAGCAAGAATAGGATTTTTCGAATACTTTGAATGCAAAGTATCGCTCTGCAAAATGTACGGTGCAAGGTGACGCTCTGCAAAGCGTCGCTCTGCAAAATGACGTGGAACCGCTTTTCGCACCCATGTCAGTTTATCGACCTTGAAGTGTTTATTCTTAATGATGATTAGAGAGCGGACAATAAAGATCAAGCCTATATTAAAAAACATTATCTCCCATTGTAAGCTGTGAAGTTATGATGAAGGAAGCCCCCATTCAATTCCGAAAAAAATCGTATGATTTAAATTTTTGCTTGCTAAGAACAGCGGTAAGATGACACGAAAGATAAAAAAAACTAGATGAACTTTCTTCTCGTGAAAAAAGACTCATTTCTCGCTTAAACATCAGAAGTGAATACCTATAAATTTTTGGTATTTTAAGTGATTAAAAATATTCTAATTCTTCAAATTTTCACTTGACCGAAATGAGTACAGATACAAATGAAGAAAAAAAACTCTTCTGGCCTTTTTTCTTACACAAAAAAAAATTAAGTATTGAAAATGACACATATATGTACATTTGCAAGTATGCCTATTCATACTTATAGGTTAATACTATTCATACCTATATACACGCCTATTCATAATTGCATACTTCATAATCTTAAACATACTTGCAAATGTACATATATGTGCCATTTTCCATACTTAATTTTGTGTAATCAGGACGGCGCAAAAAGAACAAGAGAAGGGAAAGCAGAATTACAGACTAGAAGTTATTGGAATGAGTAGAATCAGTTAGGAAACGGAAGAATCAGATAGTAAGAGAGGAAGCATGGATTGAGGTGGAAGAATCAGATAGTAAGAGAGGAAGCATGGATTGAGGTGGAAATAAACGACATATGTTTGTATCTATCTATATGTATAAATTATTCTGAACTTTACTTTGTTAATCTTTTTTCTTCGCTACATACTACAAAAGAAGAGGTAGAGAGACACAAAGAAAGAGGCAGAGAATGAGACAGAGAGAGAATAATGGTAGAGAAGCGAATATGGGGAAAGAGTGAGATATTGTTTATTGTTTATTATGTGCAGTGTACATCAAAACATACAGAGAGCACGTGGTAATAAGAGTTAAAAGCAAATAAAGTTAATAAAAACAAACAACACGTGGTAATAAAAGCAAATAAAAGCAAACACGTGATAATAAAAGCAATTACTGAAGGCATTGCAAATCTATTGAGAAGAACAAAATTATTATTCACAGAAGTTTACATTTTAGAAAATTATGGAAGATTCGAATTTCTCTGGGTAAAAATCCGAGCTGAACGAATGAAAAAAGAATTGAGTCGAGCAATAGAATGAGGGGTATGATAAAACAATTTAAAAGTGGAGCCTCTAGTGGTGGATGGTCTAAGGTTGTAAAAATGGTGATCCCGATTTGAGAGAATAGTTCTACCTTGAACCAATCTAAGAAGTAGCTTCAAGTCTCTAGACTCTCTGATAGATTTAAAGGAAGGTAACCGATAGAGAGGAAGGAATCGAGATGACGAAAAAAGAGTTGTTAAAAAGTCTGCGAGTAATATTCATTATTTTTATAGTTATCTATAATTCATATCGGTTCTAATCAAATCGACTTTTTTTTTACATTTTGAGACACATCATCTAATGAAGACCGCGTAAATTATAGTTACCCAGCACAGGTAGAATCTAACTCAATTAATAGCAAGGAAACGTATTTTCATCCAGAAAAGTCCGGATTTTTATCTCTTTTTAACATCATTTTTGAGTGAGCAACTTTTTTATGTTACAGCGCATGCCCTATAAATCGTAGTTAGATATAACTCGTACTCAAAATTTACCAAAATCTTTCAGGTTCACAACGTTCTGAGAAATTGGCTCTTTATTTATTCTTCTTTCCGTTAAAAGGCCTGCCGCGACATTAATCTCTGAACGATGAGATCATCGGTGCGATGACCTCATGTCATTCAAATTAGGCGAAAATTTTGAAAAATGTTGGAAGAAAAAAGTGGTAACAAGAAGAAAAAATGTTGGGTACAAAGTTTCGGGGTACGAAATGTCGCGGTACGAAGTGTAGAGAATACAACAAAAAAACAAAAATTTTAATGAAATGTTCAACAACAAAAAAGTGAAATGATTTTTAAGTACGGAAACAAATTAGATTGCGATTAGTTAGTATTTTAAGATTCATTTGGAGAGCAAGACGACATGTGAAATCTCATTTTCTCGTACTTTAAGATGTTATTTCGCGTGCTCTCGCAAGATCATCTCATACCTCACTGATCCATCATTTTTTTGCCTAAAAAGTGCGAGAGCCATGATCTCATCGTGAAAAAATTCAGTTGTATTAACACTGACTCGATGATCTCATTCATCGAGCAATGATGTCATCTTTACAGATACATCGTCGATCACTCAACTTTTTTCGAGAGATTAATTTCGCGGCTGATCAAAAAAATAGAACCCGTCTATCAGCAAGTATTCGACATATTCAGGCCGGATCACCGACACTTTGTACCCGCGACACGTTGCACCGCGAAACTTTGTACCCAAGAAAAATCGGCGAAAAATCAATATTGTGAGAGTTTTTATGGGGTCTCGTTCCTTCGTTTCCGTTTCCTTAGCGTTTTGTTTAACTGAGCCTAATAAAGAAAAAAAACAGGAAAAATAATTGAAAAATAGCAAAATGTCGCAGTAAAAAGTGTCGGGTAGAAAGTGTCGCGGGTACAAAATGTCGCGGGTACAAAATGTTGCGGGTACAAAGTGTCGGGTAGAAAGTGTCGGGTAGAAAGTTTCGCGGTTACAAAATGTCACGGGTACAGAGTGTCGGGTACCAAGCGTCGCGGGTAGAAAGTGTAGGGATAAGACAGAGACCGTATCATCTTTAATCTTTAACCTTTAATCTTTAACCCATGAGGAAATAATTGACATTCAGAAGCTTCACGTATTTCACTTCAAGAAAAAAAGAAGTTTCTATTGTTCATATATTAGTGAGAGATGACAGGATAAGTCAGCAAACTCTGAATCACTGAGGCTGGTTGAAATTAAATATGAATGCATGAAAGATAGTCGAATGAACAACATCAAACCCCGCCATCACATCTTACCTTCACGTTACTAGTTGCGCCACTGATGTAGATAAAATCTATATTCATTCTTTATTCCTTGCATATATTTGCATATAGTACATTGGATGGTTTTCACTTGTGTGTTTTCGGGAATCAAAAAGAGAAAAAAATAGTTAAGTAGTGAAGTTATAGGCGATGTATTTTGGAATTTGACACAATAATTTCCTGAGGAAGTAGTAATAGGGCACTTTTGAATTGCAAAGAAGCAGATAACGAAACAATGTGAGATGGTAATGTATTCCATATATTGATGGACCGGGAAACACATTTACTATGAGAATGAGGAAGTTTGAAAGGGAGAATGATTCTTAGTGAGTGAGAAATACGATGTGAGTAAGGAGAAGGGGAAATCTTAAGTAAGTAAGAATGATCGAGAGATATGTTACCATGAATCATCTTGTGTACAAAACAAAGGTCGATAATTTGACGGCGATATTCAAGAGTTGAAAGAGAGAGCGTATTCAAACGGGAGAGGTAGTCAGTAACCGGGAGACCAGCACGGGCGAAAATACGTCTAGTAAAAGTTCTCTGAACTCGTTCGAGATTGTTTATATGACCAGTGGCTAATGGGGACCAGATTTCGCTACCATATTCAAGAAGAGGGAGAATATAAGTTTTATAGGCATGTACGAGTACTGGGATAGAATAGGTTTTGAACGAACGAAGAATAATATTAATAGCTCTAGTGGCTTTCAGTACAGTATGTAGAATCTATATGACAAGAAAATGAAAGAGAACAATCAAATACATTACCAAGATCTTTTATAGTGCCAACAGAAGGGAGAGGTGAATTGCTTATATAGAATGATTTGAAAGAATTGCTGGGACCACAATGCATTACGGCACATTTTGGAACAGAGACTTTGAGAGACCAGGTTCGGCCGAAGTCGTGTACAATATCAATGGCAGTTTGAAGAAGAATAGGAGAGTCAGAAAACAACTTGACATCGTCAGCATATAAAAAACAGTGAACATTAGGAGGAAGATAGTCAACGAGGTCATTTATAAAAACAGAAAAGAAAAGAGGGCCTAAACAACTGCCTTGTGGAACACCAACACCTGTTCGTTTGGGATCAGACAAACAATCATCTACCTGGACACAAAATGACCTGTTGGATAAAAACGATTCAATGACAGCGAGAAGGTTAGAGCTGACACCACAACACTCGAGTTTATATAGAAGAAACCTATGATTAACCGTATCGAACGCTTTCGAAAAGTCAATTAGACAGATATGGAAAGGTGTTTTGTTGGAAAGAAAAGAAAGATATAGTGAGTAGGAGTGAACGAGTGATGAGATAGTGGATCTTTTTCGTCTTAAACCAGCTTGATTGTAACGGAGAATCTGATTTTTTTCTAGGTGAGTATAAAGCAGATTAAAAACATGTTTTTCAAGAATTTTCGAGAAAGAACATCCTAAGGTAATCGGGCGAAAGTTGTTAGGATCTGTTTTCTTGCCCTTCTTATGAATCGGTCTAACAATACCACATTTCCATGAAGCAGGATAGTAACCAAATGTGAAGCAATTGGAAAAAATAATAGACAGAGGAACAGATATATATATATTATCTACATTTCGAAAAATGCAATTGTAGGGTAGTTTGGGAGCTAGGGAGCCTTGGGTGCCCAACGGTTTCCAGAGTTCAAGATCGATGAGAGAACATGCGGGTGACGAATCCGCGTGTTTGAGTTTTTTGATAGCGGTGGACCAGGCCGTGATTGGATCGGGAGGAGTACAGAAGGATAGCTTTGGCGAGTGATTTGAGAGCGGCTACCTTGAGCGGTACTTGGTTTGACTGAGTAGGCATCAGCAGTGGAGGAGCTGCTCCTCACCGACCGAGTCCCCCGGTTCCCATCGGCTGCCCTTGGCAAAGAATTAATAATTGTTGGTTTGGACTTTTTGGGTAGGATGAACAAGGGTATCTTCGATGATGATTGGATGTATGTCTCCGTGAAGAACTTCGAGATCTCGACTTTGGATAAACGTATGATGAACAGAAGCGAGATTTCGTTTCAAGAGTGAAAACTGTTGCTGTTGCGTCGTCTGTTGTTCAAAAATCGCAAAAGGCTGTAATCAGTCAACTTTGTTCGTAATGGCAAGGTTTTTCATCACATTATTATTTTTAAGCAGTTCTACGAACATTTTGAAAGAAGTTATGTCAAGCATTTCTGGTACACGAGAAAACCAACGGGCTACTCTCAGACTAAATGAATTGTACCTAGCACTGTTCTTCGTTACTTCTATTGAAACTCCGTGAGAATTAGTTCGCGTTTCTTTGGTTCTTTGGAAAAAAATGTTGTTTCTTAATGATGGTTTTGTCATTGATTATTTTCCATGCCATGGTCAAATCCATATATACTCGTCTCTCTTCTAAAGGCATGAGACCTAGCTTAGAGAGTCTACTTTTATAAGATGTATTTCCGTGAGGTTAGCTACAGTTAGGAAAGCAGCGAGCGAATACGATTCTCGTGAAAGACCTGAGAACTTTCTCTATTTCTTCGACGTCTTTTTTGAAGTGCGGATTCCAGAAACTTGAAGCAAATTCTAAATGAGGCATGACATAAATTTTGAAGCATTTCACCAAGATAGAAGCATCATTGATGTTCACGGCTCCTAACATTGAATATAGAGCAGAATTAGCTCTAGATACTCGGTCAGATATAGTGATATTACGCCGAAGAGAAGGGATTATTTGTACACCTAGATCACGAACTCGACTCACACACTCCAAAGCAGTATTGTCTATGTGATAGGTAGGAGTAAGTGCCGTAGACCCGATATGTAAATGAACTGTTTTAGAGGTAGAGAGAGATAATTGGTTGGAAGTACACCAGAATGTTAATGCATCTAGAGAAGCTTGAAGTTCAAGACAACGTTCTGTCATGTTATTCTTGTTGTAAGACAGATACAACTTTATATCATCAGCATATGCTTGATATCGAACGTTAGTGAATGAAGAAAGAACTTGATTCAAGTCGGATATGTATAAGACAAAGAGCAAGGGTCCCAATACAGACCCTTGTGGGACACCGGATGTAACAGGATGTGGAGTTGATAAGGTGTCGCCCATACGAACGGAAATTTCTCTATCTGTTAGGAACGACTTCAACCAAGTTATAACTAGACTCGGTATTCCGAAATGAGTGCATTTTCTTAACAATTTATTTATACATACTGTGTCAAATGCACGAGAGAAATCTATATAAATCACATCGGTGGAGAGTCCTGCACTTAGAGCCTTCGTCCAATCATTTTCACATGAGAGTAAATTTGTAACTATGGAAGCGCCCGCCCGGAAACCGTGTTGACTTGAGGGGAGTATCTCAAAATGAGAAACGTGCTCTATTATAATAGACCTGATAACCCGTTCCATAACCTTTGAAGCTGGAGAAAGAATAGAAATGGGTCTGTAAGAAGATGAAAAAGAAGGGTCTTTACCAGATTTAGGAATTGCAGTGATCAAAGAATGCTTCCAAATTTCAGGTACAACACCGAGAGATAAAGAGAAGTTATAAATATGTGCTAATGGAAGAGCGAGAGATTTTGAGCATTTTTTGAAAACTATTTGCGGAATCCCATCAGCACCAGTGCTGCAAGTACCTTTCAATTTTGATAACAACCGAGCTACAGTAGATGGAAAACAGATAAAGTCACTTACTTGTTGTTGAATGGAAGGACCGAGTAGTGGGGGAGACAGTCCATCGTCGAGATAAAGAGTCTTTGCATTGTTTTATGAGTATGTTAGGTATGGAATCAGGAGATCTATTGAATTCATGATGGCGCTACGATCTCGGAGCGCCAAATCTTCTCGGGAAAGGACTCTCACAGACGAGGGAAGAGACGGTGCGAGGAGCAACCGTGCACGGAGGGAGACGAATGAGAGAATGTGGAGAATAGATCAGAGAAAACTTTGGAAAATTCATCAGGAGAAGTAATGGGCAAGCTATTGATAATGAGAGAAGAGATAACATTGGATGGTTTGGTCCTATTGGCTATGGCACGGTAAAACAATTTATAGTTCCTAGGGAGAACAAGAGAGTCTTCACGTTTACATTCAAATGTTTTAATCTCGCGATGGAGTTTTCTGCATGCACGAGAAGTAGAAGATGATAAAGGAGATCTTTTCCTGCATCTTTGGAGAAAACTGAAGAGTTTTCTAATCTTAATTGGATATTTGAGATGAGGAGGTTAAAATTTCGTATGTGGAACTACTTCTGATATGAGAGGAGTGAGAAGGTTTGTGAGATAAAGAACACAGTCGTCAATATTGAGAGATGAAAAAATGAAAGTCCAGTCAACAGAATGAATAGTAGAATTAATAACTTCCCAAGGAGCTTTTCTCCATTGGGGTTGGAATGATGATAGATCAACATGTGGAGACAAAATACAATTGGAGATACGAAAATATATGGATTTGTGGTCGCTAGTTGCGAATGGATGAGAAGGGAAGCAGTCAGAGATGATATTGTCATTGCAAAAAACATAATCAAGAACACTAGAAGCACGAGTAGGCAAAAGAACATGTTGGGCTAGATGATTGTGACACATGAAATCAAGGAACGTATTGGAAAGAGAACAGTTAATAGAAGCAGTTGTATCAGTCCAGTTTATGTTTGGAAGGTTCAGGTCTCCACAAATGATAGTGGGAGAAGGTAGCGAACAATGAGGAGATAGGAAGTCAATGAGATGGTTTGTGCTTTCAATGGAGCAATTGGGTGATCGATAGCATGATATGAGACGGATGGAGGAAAATGGAATGGAGAGGCAGGCATTTGAGAAGATGTCGACGGCGATGGCTTCAGTGTGTGTATGAGTGAAGGAGGAGACGAGGACCGGGGAGAGGCTGGATTTGACGAGGAGAAGAGCACCGCCACCTCTGTCGTCGCTCTGCTTGTCAGCGCGGAAGACCGAGAAGGCGAGACCGTCAACGAGCATCGAGTCCGCGTCGGAGGAGGAGAGCCACGTTTCGCAAAGAAAGAAGATGTTGATCGAGGAAGAACGTAACATGTGATGAAGGTCATAAAGCTTGTTTCTGACGGAGCGAGCATTGAAAGAAATACAGTTAAGGTATGAACTCGCACCTGACCTGTCCTATTTGGAGGGTAGAGTTCTCTTCCCGGCTTTGGCTCGCGTGGTGCATCGTGGTTTGACCGGGCTCTCTGGTTGGATGTTGATCGAGGAGGGAGAGTGTTGAGGTGCACTGGTGGAGGCACAGGAAGAGGCACTGTGGGAGGCAGAAGAGACGTGAGACGAAGGGACAGGGAGTACTAGACGTGGAATGAGAGATAGACGAGGACGAACGGGAGAGTGATTGGTTTGAGTGGAGATTGAGTGAGAAGAAGGAGCATCAGCTGTTTTAATGGTGGTCGTTGTGGGTGGGTTGTATTGATTTCGAGAGACTATGGGGCCACCCCGTTCAGCGGGAAGTGCCGAGTAGGAGTATCGGGGAGGCCGGCCCTTTGGAAAGGTCATGGGAGTGTGAGAAGGTTGAACTGTGTTACGAGAGTTAAATTCAATAATTTTAGTAGAATTGTGTTGCTGATAAGGACGACGAGAGCAATTGTTGTCTTTTCGGGTGAGTGTTTGACGTAAGAAAGCTATCTATATAAAACACAATACCAAGTTGTGCGATATTGCTTTATGAAAGGCTCAGAGTCCCTGTGGGCTTTGTGTCTTGAAAGGTATTCTACCGAAAATACAAGGTGTTAATACTTCAATCCATTTATCACTTCAAGTACATCGCCATCAACCAATAAGAAACTGTTGAAAGTTGTGAAACTTTCTCAATGGAAAGGGTTGAAGGTTTATAGAAATATAGAATCACAAATATGTATAACTAGCATTCTAACAAAGCGCGTATTTAGTTAAAGGAGTGTTGTGTTCGAACAATCACATCGGGAGAAATTTGTTAGGAAGGACGAAAATGTGGGTAGAGTCTTTTGAGAATCACATTTTACTCTTGGCACCGTTACTTTTGAGGAAAAGAGCGAGCTCTTGGGTCCACGGTGGTTTGATTCCTTCGTATTCTTTGAATTCCTTCATCAGAGCCTCGTATACCCTAAAACCCTAATCTTTTATTATATTTGTGAAACTTTTCTTTTAAATAAGGCAAATAACGATGGTTGTTTTTTAATGAAACTATTTCAATTTACTTATGAAAAAAATGGCTGAAAACTTAAGAATAATAAAGCATATGAGAAGTTCTAGAAAAAGGCCTAATATCTTATGTAAAGTGAGAAGAAAAAGATCATATTGCCGAATATCATCTAAATTTGACAATGAGATAGCTTTTCGAACGATAGCCAGGACATAAGCTAGTTAACCGGGCGGGATTGAACATACCCATCTGTTTTTTTTCCACAGGAAGTAAGTGCGTTACCTCTAAACTTAACGAAAGGGTTTCAATTCACGCAATATGGCTCTATTTTAAAGGCTGAAAATGCTCGTACAATTTATGCCTCTTCCACTTCTCACCTTCCATCAGATCTCCCCAATACCGATCCGTGGACGAAATCTGGCGGAGCGATAACATCTACCAATGCAACGGCTTCCTCGGCCAGCTCCTCCTCTAATTGAATTTGTCGACTCCGAATGGTCGTTCCGAACTCCGCTCCCGTGCAGTAACCAGCTTTACAAAGTCAATGTTTAACAAAAAATGGCGATTTTTTTAAACTTCGAAAAAGAGAAAAATTCAGAACTCAAACTGAAAAAAGAAAATAAAGTAGGAATGAATCACAGCACGGAAAAAGCTAATACACGGAATGAATTCCAGCCATTTTTCTATCTTCGAAAGCGAAGTCGTTTGGGGTTTGTGTTACTATGAATTTTCATCTCTATCCTGGTTTTTTGTTTGTAATCTTCTTAATTAAGATTTTGACTATGAATCTCAAATTTCTTTGCGGGGTTAAGCTCTGAAAAAAACATGAAGCTATTTTGGTTTTGATATGTGTAAACCCTCAAATGAGTGCCTCATATTGTTGTTTTGAGTGATGAACGGAGAAAAGAGCTCAAACATGATTTGTATCAACTTTCTGTGAGTTGTAAACTCACACATGAAACAAAGTTCAAGCTCTAAAAGACCGAAGTAACCAATATAGAGCGTCGTCAGTTGTCCTTGTAGAAGATGAAGAGCAAAGTGGGTGAGAGATTTGTGGAGGACCTCTTTGCAGAGGTCATCTTCCATTTCTCTGATACCATCTCTCGCCCATTCTATGAAAGCCCTCTCTGCGTAAGAAATTGCTAGAGGATGCGCCTTGTCGACCTGTGTAAAAACAAAACACAATTTTGAATATCATGTACTTGTAGCGGAGCTGTAGAGGTTTGGCGGAAATTGCTAGTTTATAAAATTGTCGCCAGCTGAATTCATCATCTCAGAATCGCCAATTCGTGATTTATGAGTTTGTGTTGATAATGAGCGTTCAATTGTTTTTCATATTGAACAGGTAACAAGACGAGCATTGAAAATTGTCTATGCCTTATTCAGATCACTATCGATAAAAGTAGTAGCACCATATATTATATGCTTTAAAACCTATGTTGTGCTGGTGCTAAACTTAGCTTCTGTTGTTTGGTTTCCCCAAAAAATTATCTTGATCAGAAAATTGGAGAAGGTACAACATGTGTTCAAAATTACTACAGTTTCGTTGTGTTGCACTCACGCAATGGAGCAATTTTGAAAGTAGAATGATAAGATTCAACCTGACATCTCTGTATGCAAGAAGATTATAAGCTGATATTCTTTTGACTATCAAAATTCTAAAGGGTTACACTGAAGTTCCTGTTTGTGAATTTTACACTTTCAAGCAGTGTAACGGTCCCACCTCCTTTTATGCTTTCCATATAATGGAGCGTTAGAATATCACTTTTCACTTTGCAATCTGATTCTCTGCAATCTGGTTTTTTTGAACGCTCCAATGTCTCACCACGAAAACATGCCTACGGTAAGAAGAAAGAACACATGTATTCTAATGGAGTGTTAGAATTCGCGAAAACATAATGAAACATAACGATATCCCGTTTGAACTCTCTCGCTGCAAGAAAAAAAGACATCGCTGCTCATGTCTCGAACGTTATATTTCTCTCACTAATTGTACACATTTTAGGTTAGAACAAGACGTTCACGCAATTCGAAAAAAACGGGATATCGTTATGTTTCATTATGTTTTCGCGAATTCTAACACTCTATTAGAATCGTTATGTTTCATTATGTTTTCGCGAATTCTAACACTCCATCATGTGTTATTTCTTCTTACCGTAGGCATGTTTTCGTGGTGAGACATTGGAGCGTTCAAAAAAACCAGACTGCAGAAAATCAGATTGCAAAGTAAACTTCATTTTACTCGGTCAAAACGCTCGCGAAACATGGGAAAAATGGAGAGAACGAGAGCAAAAAGTCAAAACTGCTAAAGTGAACAAAAGAATATGCATTTCTCCGGGAGAAGAAGCGGAAGTTAGTGTGAATGAGCCAGATACAGACAGTGATATAATGATGTTGTGGGCCGAAAAAGAGGGTATTGACTCTGGATTAATACAAGAAAAAAAACGTTGAATGGAAAGTAAGAGTGGCAAACGAGACTCGAGAACCGCTAGTATTAAGGAGAAATGAGAGTGTGGGAGAATGGAGTGAGCCACTGTGGAAAAGCGTTCAGATGGTGGAGAGAACCGGAGTTGAACAGAATCACAGAAATGAAGAAAGAGGTCGAGAAGTATTGAAAGTCATAGAAGAGCGGGCAGAGATGAAAATTGATAAATGTAGAGAACTGGTGAAGGAATACCAAGACGTGTTTGCGCTAAGTGATGAGGAAATGGGTCGTACCTCACTGGTGGAGCATAACATAGACACCGGTATGCATGCACCGATTAGTCAAAAAGCCCCACCAGTGCCGCTAGGACTTCAAAAGGAAGTAAGAAACAAGCTGGGAGAGATGCTCAAAAACGGGGTTATTCGAGATAGCAGCTCACCGTGGTCATCTCCGTTGGTAATTGCAATGAAAAAAGACAATACCCTCCGACTGTGCGTAGACTATCGGAAGCTAAATGAGATCACGAAGAAGGACGTGACAGACTCAGAAGCCTTAGCAGTCATGTTTGCGCTGCGAAAGTTTAAGAGTTTCTACCTAGGAACGAAAGTTCACGTGCGAACAGACCACCAACCACTCAGAGCCCTATTCAATAGCACAAATATTTCGGCGAGAGTGATGAGATGGGCATTAGAGCTACAGTGTTACGACGTGATATTAGAATACGTAAAAGGAAGCGCGAACAAGGTGGCGGATGCATTAAGCAGATGTGAGTTGATCGAAAGAGTGGAAAGCGAAGAAAGAGATGAAAAGACCGAGATCGAAAGAGTCATGTATCGAGTAGGGTTGGAAAATGTGAAAGAAAAATGGAAAAGAGCAACCGAGCAAGATGAGTTTGCGAAGCAGTGGATGGTAAGACTGAAGGAAACTGTAGGAGGAATGATAAGAGAAAAGGGAATAAGGTGGTCGCTCTCACCTGAAGAGTTACTAGTAGCGGAATGTTCAAAAGGAGGGAAAAGGTGGTATGTGCCAGAAAAGTTGAGAGAGGAGACTATCAAGGAAACCCACGACGGAAAACTAGGAGGACATTGGGGAATCGCAAAAACGGTGAAAAAGCTTAAAGAGTTCTACTGGGAAAACATGAAAAGAAGCTTTGAAGTATATGTGAGAAAATGTAAAGAGTGCGCACTATTCAACCCGGTCGAAAAGATGGTACCCCCGCTGAAGCCAATTGAAACGTCAGAACCATTGGAAATTGTAGGAATGGATTTGCTGGAAATAGGCACTGCAGAGTCAGGAAACAGATACTTGCTCACAATAATCGATTCGTTCAGCAAGTACGGTGCAGCGATTCCTCTAGAAGATAAGAGTGCAAGATCGGTAGCAATGGCGTTCGTATCGAAATGGGTAGCTGAAATGGGGTGGCTTCCAAAGAAGATTCTAACTGATCAAGGAACAGAGTTCGTGAACAGAGTAATTTAAGAGATTACAAAGTTATTGGAAGTAGACCACATTCTCACTAAAGGATACAACCCGAGAGAAAATAGGTTAACCGAGAGATTCAACCAAACAATCATACGGCTACTGCAGAAAAAGGTTAAAGAGATAGAGAAATGGGATGAAACGGTGCCATTCGCGGTCTGCGCGTACAACATAACTCCTCATGCAACAACAGGAGAAAGTCCATATTTTATAATGTACGGGAGAGACCCGAAACCGTTTTGAGAAAAATTGGGTAGATTGAAAGAGTCGAAATATGAGGAATTGGATGACTACAAGAGAAGTCTGATAGGAAATTTGAAAATGATATGGGAAGAAGTAAGAGAGAAAGCCAAAGGCGAAAGAGAAAGGATGAAAAGGGAATATGATGAGAGGAATCATGTGGACAGAAAAAACTACCGGAAATCGGGAATAGAGTTTTTGTGAACGTTCCGACAGAGAGAAGAAGCAGTGCATTTCCAAAATTGATTAGCGAGTGGGAGGGACCATACCGAGTGATAGAAGTGAGTGAAAACTCAGCAGCGCTTAAAGAGATAAATGGACAAAAAGAGTTGAGGATCCCATTCGATCAAATGAAAGTCGTGAGACCAGCCGCGCCTTTAATCTACTCAATGGTGAGATGAGAGATCGCATGAACCATTTTCTACATCCATCTATCCTTTAATGAATGGGATCATCGTATCAGTGTTATTATAACTGAAAAAATTGAGATGCGATTATCGCTCTCGGACCTCTCGCGTGGCAGAATGGAATGATCCGTGAACTATGCGATGACATGGAGAGAGAAAGTGAAACAGTATGTAAGAGTAGGAGAAGAAAGGATTTCATATCCTGTCTACCTTTCCAAATTAAAATAGTGCTCGAAAGAACCTACCTTATTTAGTGATTTTTCGTAATTTAATAATAAAAATTTAATATACTAAACAAACAAACGCACAAGTTGGTTTATTAACTTTTTAATTACAATTTTTTCATAAGTTATTTAAAATATATATTATTATTGAGTAGTATTATTCTGCGCAAAAACATTAGATAAATTGAAACTTGATGAGTTTATTAGTTATTTTTGTTGTTTTTTCTCAACTTTTTCGTACAATTTATCATTCTTTGATGCCTAAGCAGTAGCAGATTTGCGTGGTTATTTGTTGTTTTCATCCCGAGTTTTTTTGTATAATATATCGGATTATAACCAAATTCGCCTGCTTTCCAGTTTCGAGTTCGTGCGTTTATCTCGAGGCCCCAACACTCCAACAAGTTAATTTAAAAAACTTGAATGTTTTAGTCGAAAGTGGGCGCTGCTTTCAATTTTTCACAGACAAAATTGTTTTTACCTTTACGATCAGGCTTAGTAATTTTATGCTAACGAGATCGTACGGATTAGGTAGAGAACATTACGGTTTAGGTAGAGAACGTTACGGCTTAGTCTGTGAAAAATTGAAAGCAGCGCCCACTTTCAAATAAAACATTCAAGTTTTTTTAAAAAAAACTATCTTGTTGGAGTGTTGGGACCTCGAGATAAACGCACGGACTCGAAACTGAAAAGCAGGCTAAATTGGTTATAAGCCGATATATTATACAAAAAAACTCGAGATGAAAACAACAAATAACCACGCAAATCTGCTACTGCTTAGGCATCAAAGAATGATACGTAAAAATTAAGAAAAAAAATAACAAAAATAACTAATAAACTCATCAAGTGTCGATTTAACTAATGTTTATGCGCAAAATAACATCACTCAATAACAATATATATTTCAAATAACTTGTAATAAAAAAAACTGTAATTAAAAAAATAATAAACAAACTCGTGTGTTTGTACACTACAAAAAAATTTCACGCGCTGAAAATCTTACGCGTTTTCAGGTTTGAATCAAAGGCACTTCCGTGCAAGACAAATTCTGTTATTGGCAAACAGATGAGCATACCGATATTGTGATCTTTTTTATATCAACGAGATCATCTCTGCGATGATCTAATCTCGTATAGATTAAAGGCGCGGCAGGTTTATCCAGCGAGAGAGTAGAAACAGAGAAAAGAAGAGGGCGAAAAAGAATGGTGGCTAATTGCAGACAACCGAACATCGTTGTGTTGACGTCCACCACGGCATGCACTTTCTTGAAAAAGTACCAAGGAATCAGAGTCATCCCGACTGATGAACCTGGAGCGATGGAAGAAGGACTGAGAAAATTGGAGAGCGAGAACAAAGAAGATCTCGCAGGAGTGATAGCGATGATGCCATGGGCAGAGGGGAGCGGATGGCAGCCGGAGGTATGGATGCTCCAGACAGCTTGCCAGCGAGTTAAAGAGAAGATCGGCGAAGCCCCGCTAGTCATCTGCCCATCGATGCCAAACTTGGAGCTGAAGAAGGAGGAATATGTAGCGCACGTGCTCGAAGCTCTAGAAGGAAACATCGGGGGAGGTAAATGTGTGAAGTTGGAGGCGAAGAAAGGTCTGCACCCCATACTCTAAATCAACGGACTCAAGCCGAAAAATGAGGAGTTTAAAGTCGCATATCTGTGGCGCTTCATCGTAGTTATGGCGGAGTACACGGGGTGGCAGACCCCATGAGAGAGCGCAAGGAAGACGAGAGCAAGGAAGACAACGAGAGGAAAGAAAGAAGAAGCGGGACCGAAGGTGAGGAATAATTTCTTCAACGACGACCGAAGAGCGACTGGGGGCAACCGCGGGCGAGGAGCGCAGTCAGGCTACTTCTTCAGCTCGTACAATCGCCGTGGACGTCGATTCTGAGGGGCCGGGGATGTCACGGTCGGACGTTATTTATTTATTAATTATGGTTGTGAGTATTGAATGTTAGTAGTAATAATATTAAACATAAAACATTCAAATTGTTAAATTATTATTGGTAAATTGTTAGTAAGCTATTATGATAGACTACTTCTGGTGAGTCTGATAATTTTATGTACTGTAATTTTGCTCACGCTGTTCTACGGGGCAACTTCACTACCAGACACGAGAGCGGCAGCGTTGCGGCCGAGCGAGAGGATTTCGTTTGGGAAGGGTGATTGAGTTCTTAGGAGTTGAGTGTTGTGTTGCTCTGAGAGCAAGTTGTTTGGATTGGTTTTTTTTTAGTGATTTGGTGAGAAGACCGTAGCGGCGTGAGTCTTTTTGGGCTGCGTCCGTTACAGCTCCAGTTGTTCTACGGGTTCTACGAGCTCGTAGGGTGACTCGAGTGTCTAAAAGGAGCTGTTTAGCCCGCTAGCGGGCCTGGTGTAAGCGATTGAAGAATTTGTTGTGCTTCTCTGCGTTGAAGTTGTTATTTGGTTCTCCTTGCTGAAATAAATATCGGCATCTAAAGTCTGTTTGTGTTCGGCATTCCAAGTCACAGCGTGAAACTAATAGCGAACTACATTACAAACTCACAAATGAAACAAAGTTCAAGCTCTAAAAGACCGAAGTAAACCATGTAGAGCGTCGTCAGTTGTCCTTGTAGAAGATGAAGAGCAAAGTGGGTGAGAGATTTGTGGAGGACCTCTTTGCAGAGGTCATCTTCCATTTCTCTGATTCCATCTCTCGCCCATTATATGAAAGCCCTCTCTACGTAAGCAATTGCTAGAGGATGCGCCTCGTCAATCTGTGTAAAAACAAAACACAATTTTTAATATCATGTACTTGTAGCGGAGCTGTAGAGGTTTGGCGGAAATCGCTAGTTTATAAAATTGTCGCCAGCTGAATTCATCATCTCAGAATCGCCAATTCGTGATTTATGAGTTTGTGTTGATAATGAGCGTTCATTTGTTTTTCATATTGAACAGGTAACAAGACGAGCATTGAAAATTATCTATGCCTTATTCAGATCACTATCGATAAAAGTAGTAGCATCATATATTATATGCTTTAAAACCTATGTTGTGCTGGTGCTAAACTTAGCTTCTGTTGTTTGGTTTCCCCACAAAATTATCTTGATCAGAAAATTAGAGAAGGTACAACATGTGTTCGAAATTACTACAGTTTCGTTGTGTTGCGCTCACGCAATGGAGCAATTCTTAAAGTAGAATGATAAGATTTAACCTTACATCTCTCTATGCAAGAAGATTAGAAGCTGATATTCTTTTAGCTATCAAAATTCTAAAGGGTTACACTGAAGTTCCTGATTGTGAATTTTACACTTTCAAGCAGTGTAACGGTCCCACCTCCTTTTATGCTTTCCATATAAGATACACAAACAGAAACTCACTTTTTCACTTGTTCGCATCTCGATTTTTTAAATGAAATTACCGGTCAGTCTTTTCAGGAATCAAACCATTCTAAGTTTTTGGATAAATTTGTTATTGCTGGATGTCCCAGAGGTCTTAAGCATCATCATCAGTTTATGATAGTCGTTCGTTCTCGTTCTCGTTCTTTTTTCTTTTTTTCTTATCAGATTTTTTTTAAATGTTTCATCAGCAAAGTCTTCATCGTATTTTGAAAAATGTATCTCAATAAATGTCTCAATTTTACTTCGGGGCCGCATTTTACTTGGGGGGGCACTTTACTTGGGATGGAGGGCTTTTTTTTATTTTTGACAAATTTAGTCATTGAATTGACAAAAAAATAATGATATGAGAAATTGTCTTATGCGGTCTCGTTAGGCTAAGCCGTAAGGCCTCGTGAACATAACCTTTGAATAAGCCTAAGCGAAAAAAAAAAGTGAATAATAGATGAAAACAGCTAAGTCAATTTCCTCAATTAGACTGGATAAAACTAAAAGATTGTGGCTAATTGTTCTTTATGGCCTCGTTTTTAAGCCATACGGCCTCGTTAGCATTGTACCTAAGCCTATGCGAAAAAATAAGCCACACGTGTAATCTATCTATAGTGACCTCACATGTAACCTCGAGAAAAAGATCATTCATGGAGTCCTGAAAAGAATTTGCCGGTTTTGTAATTTGATTTACGTTAATAGTGTTAATTTAGGACACTTTCATTGGGTTTTTGATTAAGTTTTGCTCTCTTTTTGCTCATTCCTGAAATGGAATTTTTGTAGTTAAAACTGAATTTGTCCCCCTTCTAATAATGAATTTTGTCAAAATCTTGATGAAATTTTCAGGAAAATTTCACTCAAAAGCGACCCGAATAATATTTTTTCTCTTTGAACCCTGAGCAAAAAAAATTGTTCCAGAAAAGAAGAGTCGAGGAAAGCGATTGAAAACAAAAATATTTAGTAGAAAAATGTTATGTTTTGCAAGACAAACACAGTTTGTTGAAGTAAAACATTTATTATACTTCACTGCGAATATTCATCAGATAGCTATGCACCCTGCGCGCACTAGCAACATCTACCTTTTTTAGATGGAAGTAGATCACTTCTGGAAGAAGGACAAGAGGGGTAGCACTCTTGTCCACGTCATTTTCTACTCGATAAAAATATTATGTAACATAAGGAGTGTGTTCTTATGCATTCGCAAAACACATTCTTCCAGTGTTAACGCGCGAGTGTTTGCTAGCCAACCAACATCTACCTTTTTTTAGATGGAAGTAGATCACTTCTGGAAGAAGGACAAGAGGGGTAGCACTCTTGTCCACGTCATTTTCTACTCGATAAAAATATTATGTAACATAAGGAGTGTGTTCTTATGCATTCGCAAAACACATTCTTCCAGTGTTAACGCGCGAGTGTTTGCTAGCCAACCAGTATAAAAGGGGCACTCTGACCCTTCTTTCTCAGTTGCAATCCTGTAGCTCTCGTGGTATGTGAACAACTTTATTCACAACAACATTATTCACCAAACACATCACTTTTTGGTTCTCCAGTGTCTTGTCTTCTCTCCCGGTTCTGTCTTTCTGTCAGACGCTGCTTCCTTCGGAAGAGATTTCTTCTTTTCTCTGCAATGAGAGGTCTTTGGGTGGGAGAAAAACGAGAGTTTTAGGGTGGGTATTTGTGATGAATATTCGCAGTGAAGTATAATAAATGTTTTACTTCAACGAACTGTGTTTGTCTTGCAAAACATAACATTATACTTCACTGCTCATATTCATCAGATAGTTTATTCAACACACCTCTAATTCAGAATAACCTCCTGATACGAAATGTGAGACTCTTTGTGGTAAAACTTTTCAAAAGTTGACCCCCCTGGTGCCCAGTTTGCAGCAGCCATAATTGTCTTGCTGCTGAGACCTCCACGGCTGCCCGCCGAAGTGGAGGCTGCTCTGGTGGAGTGGGCTCCAAAAGTACTATCTATACCCGCCGAGGATAGAACTTCCCTCAACCATCTGGCGATGGTTGAGCTACATACTTTTCCATGTGGTTTTATCGTTGACCTCATTAAATAACTATCATGTTTTCGGTATTCTTTTGTTCTCTCTATGTAATCCTTCATGTTACTGATTGGACAAATAATGGAGTCTATTTTTAAGCATTCAAACAATGCTGTGTGTGGCCTAGACCCAACCTTCCGATTCTTGTTCATATGTGATATGGTAAACACCCATTTATCTGTACTTTTTTGAACTGAATCTAGGGAGAATTAAGCTATCTCTGAGACACTGTTTGGAGAACATAAAGCTAGTAACATCACCAGCTTTTCCGTTAGTTGTTTTAGTGACAACAAATCGTTTTCTCCCAAATCCTTTAGGTAATCAAGTACTTCCGCTACATTCCAAATCTGAGAGTATTTTGGGGCAGAAGGTCTGTGTGAGGTGGATGACTCTGTGACCAATTTTTAATAGCGTGTTAAATTGAGAGACTTTTTCTCTGACCACAAAGAATCACTCCAGCTGATCTTTATCTCTCTCTCTCTATTTATCTTTCTTTCTCTCTCTTTTTTCTCTCTCTCTATTTATCTTTCTTTCTCTCTTTCTCTCTCTCTCTTTCTTTCTCTCTCTCTTTCTCTCTCTTTCTCTCTCTCTTTCTCTCTCTTTCTCTCTCTCTTTCTCTCTCTCTTTCTTTCTCTCTCTCTCTTTTCTCTCCCTCTTTTATCTCCCTCTCTCTCTTTTTATCTCTCTCTTTCTCTTTCTCTTTCTCTTTCTCTTTCTCTTTCTCTCTCTCTTTATACTCTCTCTTTCTCTCTCTTTTTTTATCTTTCTCCCTCTCTTTCCCTCTCTCTTTCTCTCTCTCTTTCTCTCACAATTTTACACTATTTCTCTCTCTCTCTTTATACTCTGTCAGACATTTTTTCTCTGAATCTCTTGAAAAACATAACCATCCATGATGCATTCATCTGCGTCTCTCAATATTGCATGCTATTTTCTTTTACGCTCTCTAGCGTTTTTCTCTTACAGTGTAGTCTTTCTCAGAAAGACACACTTTTTAGACACTCTCTCCGATGTGTATTTTTGAATCTTTTATTAAACATTTTTTATCATGTGTTTCCAATAACCACTGTTTTCATACACGCATAATCAATGGATACGATCTTGGAAGGAAGCCATCTCCTACTCTCGCAACTTGCACTCTTTGCGGTAAAGAATACGTCATGTATTCTTTCGCCTTTGTAGAACAAAGAACACAAAGATTCGCAACAACATTTTATCATCTCGAGGTAGTTTGCTGAAAAGGCGGGATATTCGCATTCCATAAGAGTTGTTTCTAGCTGTATTCTTGATACCCTGAACTAATAAGCCATTTATATTAGTTCGCGTTGGAATAGTCTCTTTGAAAAATCGCTTTTTATCTATTATCGACAGTCCATGGAAGATCTTGAAACCCATAACTAAGTCAGAAAATATCCTCCTCTTGGAGAGAGAAACGAATCCAAGGCGGGCAAGTCGATTGGGGTAAGAAGGAAGAGACCTCGTATTAACTTCATTTGCGAAAAATCGATGATAAACTATGCGAGTGAATTTCCTCAAAACTTTCTCTATATCATCACAATCTCTTCCATAGTGTGGATTCCATATATTCGAAGCATAGTCAAAGTGCGGCATTACATAAGTTTTAAAGCACTTGACCAGTATACCAGGATCATTAACAGTTACCGCACGGAGCATAGCATACATTGCTTTGGATGCCTTTTTAACTCGGTCTGCTACAGCCTCTTTCCTACGCAAAGAAGAAACTATTTGTATGCCCAGGTCACGTATCTGAGATACATATGAAATGGAAACATTATTTATACTGTATGAGGAATATAAAGATCGACCTCCAATGTGAATATGGAGAGACTTGGATGGAGAAAGAGATAGTTGGTTAACTAAACACCAATCGAATACGGAATCTAATGCTGATTGCAGCTCTCGAGTTCGTTCGCCGTATGAGTTCTTATCATAAGAAACATAAATCTTGAGATCGTCTGCGTATGCTTGATAACGAATATTAGGAAAGTTCTCTAGTACCTCATTTATATCGGATATATACAGAGTAAAAAGAAGTGGCCCCAGGACAGACCCTTGGGGCACACCCGATGTGGCATTCATTGGATCAGAAGTGACATCACCCATACGCACAGAGAAAGATCTATTTGTTAAAAAAGACTCAAGCCAAGAAAGGAGTGGGTCAGTAATTCCATAATGTGTGCATTTAGACAAAAGCTTACTTATACTAATGGTGTCAAATGCACGAGAGAAATCAAGGTAGATGACATCCGTTGAAAGACTTTTGGCTAACGAAGAGGTCCAATCATCTTCACATATTAATAAATTGGTTACTGTGGACGCTCCACGCCTAAACCAATGTTGATTGATAGGTATAATAGAGTGCTCGGATAGATGATTGATTATGAAAGCTCTAACAAGTCGCTCCATCGTTTTAGAACAGGGAGAAAGGATGGAAATCGGACGATAGGAGGACACCAAGTGAGATTCCTTGCCCGGTTTCAGAATAGGGGTCACCAGAGAATGTTTCCAGTAAGACGGTATTTGACCGCGGATAATACAATAGTTGAAAATATGGGAAAGAGGAAGTGCAAGAGACTTGGCGCATTTCTTGAGGACAATCTGAGGGATACCATCTGAACCTTTGCTACCCGTTGGTTTAAGCTTCGAGAGGCTTTTAAGAACAGAAGAGGGGAGAACAATAGGAAAGGGGCTCATAGTAGGGGCCGCTTCAGTTTGCAATGCGATACGTTGGTTATCATCCTTAGTATAATGAGAAGCGAATTCGGTAGAGAGCAGAGAACATTTAAGTTTGTTTTTCAATACTATATCCCCTGTATTATTCAATAGATATCGAGGAGGCACAGGTTTAGGCCGAGTGAGGGATGAGATATGTCGGAACAAGTCCCGAGAGCGAGACAATTTCTTCTTCTCACAATGCCTAGTCCATTTCATTATCTGCTTCAGTAGATCTTTACTAGCTTTCTCGTAAAGAGTGTCAACAAATTGTTGAGAACAATTGTGTTGTTTATTATAAAGAGGTCTGAACCTCAGCCCGCGTTTTAAGCCTTTAGTAATTATCCACGCACGTGACACACTATAATGATTATTTTGGGCTAAATAGAGCTTTTGAGAGCTTACGGGCACTTCTGGCCTTTGCTGTTTTGTTTTTACTTCTGTGTTAGTTGTTGCATTACATTCTTGAGTAACTGAGTTTATTGTCGATAAAGTTCTATTTTTATCACAATCCTGAGTCGAAACATAGTCACTTACTGAGAAGAAATTTTCTTCATAAATTGTACCTTGAGCTACAATTCTGAGTTGCAGTTTTTCTCAGAAGTTACAGGACTTGTTTACAAAGAGAACGGGTATTGGGATCGTCAATATTGTGAAACAGAGAGTTACGATATTTAATTATTCTGTGAATATGGCGAGGATAAGTGGCCGTGAGGGTTCGAGGTCTACGAATTGGAACGAATTCAGAAATAGCGTATTCAATAACGGCGAGGAAACGGCCGTACAGATCGTCAATCGAGAGGAAGTTATCAAATTCGGCTTCCCAGTTAACTGAATTGAAGTATTTATTGAGTTCATCGTAGTCAGTTCTTGAATAGTCGAGAACTGGTTCGGCTAAAAGCGAGTCGGTCACAATTGAAAGGCAGCAAGCGATCCCTAAATGATCAGAGGAGGGGAAGAAGGGAACAATTCTACAATTAGACAATAGCGAGGGCAGAGAAGTTAGTAGCCAATCAATGCAACGATTAAGACGTGTTGGTTCACGGCAGAATTGGGTCAAATCAAAGAGAGTAATCATGTCTACTAACAATCGATCGGATGAAGAACAAGGAGGAGAGAGAGTGTCACAATTGAAATCACCAGTCACAACTACAGGATAGGAAGTGGAAGAAAGAATATCGGATAAAGAATCACAAAAAAGTCTGGTCTCTTCATTGGTGTAGGACGGGGGACGATAGCAAACAACCAGACGTATGTAACCAGTGGTAGAAAGTAAGTCTATATAAACAATTTCCGAAGAAGAGCATAAAGAACTAGGCTTCAAGAACGTTAAGTGATCTCCCAATACAAGGGCAACTCCTCCGCCACGAGAATTACGATCAGTTCGGATTATTACGTAATTAAGAGGACCAATTATCTCTGAATCAGCTATACGCGAACTCAGCCAAGTCTCAGTGACAGCAACTATATCAGGTTGTTCTTTTTCTAGATAAAGACGAAATGGAACTAATTTATTATAGAGAGAACGCATGTTAAAATATGCAAAGCTTAGCTGAATGTCGAGCGGTGACGGTGAAGAAACGGGCGGACCATCATATAGCTAGCGTCTTGAGGTGATGTTTCTGCTGCTGACCTCTGAGAATCTTTGCGGCTGAGAGGAGTTCCGAGGATTCGATGACGAAGGCGAAGAATTCGTTGCGGATGTATGATCGTTTTGGTGGGACTGGGCATGGAAGGGCTGGGCGTGACGGATAGGAACAAGTGTGGTACCCACAACTCTTCATTTTCTCTTTTCTTGATTCAAATTTCGAGCCAACAACTTGACCTCCTTCTCAAGCTGCAAGCCTTCTCTGGTTAGATCTTCGCGTATGTACGCGTGAGGGAAGGAAGCAAGGCAGCTTGGACGTCGTCTTCGGATGAGCTTTAGAGTCTCAAAACGAAGATCTTCTGAGCCTAGGAAAATCTTCAAGATTCGGCGTCGATTCTCGATTCTCCCTAGGCGCATGAATTGAGCGGTAGAGATTTCGGGAAATCCGAGTTCTTGGGAAAGTGAACGCAAGAACTGCCGGTCCGCTGCATTCGTGGCCGCCTCGGTTTCTTCTTCTGGAAGGCCGACGACGACCAAATTCTCCGCTTTTTCCTTCAGTATGACGCGGTCATCTGTTAGAGCTTTCCTAGCCGCTTCATACGCTAGCATTTGGGGAGGTAGATTTTGAGAAAGAAGGGATGGACGGTTATGAGGATGGGCAGTTGCGATCGATTGAGTGGAAGACATAAACTGAGCTAAAGTCTTCTCAATTCTCTCGAGGCTTCCCTCCAACTTGGTCATTCTTTCCATTAAATTAGTCACATCTGCATTCTTCTGCTGAGACTCACCTTGGACGACCGGAATGCTCATCCTTTCGAATTTTTCCACGGCGGCCTCCAGTTTTTCCATCTTTTCAGCCAGACTTCTCATTTCTTCATTTTTCTTCAGGCAGTCGAAACATCCGGCTGTTTTCTTGACTGTGCGCTTTGGGGTGGGCATAACAGCGGGATATCGATTGGCTTGTGAATCGATATGAAGATATACCTTTTCAGTCTGCTCTGCGTCAGATTCGTCTTCTTCAAAAGTAGAGGACTCCAAACTCTGCATCTCAACATCCGAGGATGTTGAGGGCCCGCCTTCATACTGTATTCTATCCTGTTCCAGAATTTCGAGGTACTCCTCATAAGTGCACGGCATCTGCTAAAATAAACGTTGTGTTTAAAATGATTGTTTATTATCAAAATAATAAAGTATAACCATTTTGGAATTCTGATAAGCGTCGATGGCCGAGGCTCGATCTGACGTTAGTTATCTGGAACTGTTAGACAAATTAATAACACAATAATTCAGTTGACAGATTGGTTCTTATCTGGAGAAAATACAAGAAGACCCGTAGCCAAAAAGAAGATTCGTGCTGACGGACAAGGATACGAGAAGGCTGGTAATATTAAACCTATAGTTAAAGAACTAATACTAATGACTTTTTGTTGCAAGGTTAACGAATCTAAAGAAAGTATCAAGTATAAGTTGACGTCAATCAATTATCATGTAGTTATCAAAACAATCCTCACCTCCTCCTCACCTCCTCCCGCATCTTCCGGATCTTTCTCTCTCTTTCTTTCTCTCTCTCTCTTTTACACACTTTTTCTTTCTCTTACTCTCTCTTTGTTCCATGATCTCAAGCTTCGCTAAAGGAATGTCTGGAGATTGCATAAGCTGATAACAATAATCATCGGCCAGAAACTCGATATTTAGCTATCAACATCTAAGAAGTTGAACCTTTTTGTTGATTAATGAATCATTGGTGAGGGATCAGAGCGTTCGAATTTCAAAAATGATTCTTATTCTCCTCTTTCGATTTTCGTCAAGTCTTAACCAAAGTCAGTTATGTTATCTTATTTTCACGGCTTCAGGACTCGGTAGATGTATAAGGTATGGAACTCGTTCAGGAACTTTCTCCTATTCTAAAACGGTTCAAATAGCAAAGTTACCTGGTAAACTAAATTAACGGCGAGCGAAAATAACAGACCTTGTAGATATATATTAAAGTTTATATAGACCCCTTCTAAAAAAAGTAGGCTTCGAGAGGTACCGCCCATTTGAGCGGGAAAGTGGGAACATGCAACCACGTGATAACACGGGTGGCTGCATTTTTCAAAGGTCGAGTGTCACCCCTCTCTTTGTTTGAATGCCACAATGTATTCAGCCTGCTTGATGACGTCATCACCAAAATCTCTAAGTCCACTGCTCGCTTCCCTTTTTTTCCTGGAAAAATTTGTTTTTAGGAAATTATCGTACTCTAGGATCTATTGATGTGCAGGTTATCATTTGAGCTCGAATATATTCTGTAGTCTGCCGTTAGAGCAGCTACACTGATGTTCTAAACGCCATATAATGCGGTTTTGAAAAAGGTTGTATCGTTGGGAGGTGATTTTTTTGTATCGTTGGGAGGTGATTTGGCGGTTACAACCGTTTTCAAAACCGCATTATATGGCGTTTAGAACATCAGTGTAGCTGCTCTAACGGCAGACTACAGAATATATTCGAGTTCAAATGATAACCTGCACATCAATAGATCCTAGAGTACGATAGTTTCCTTAAAAACAAAATTTTCCAGGAAAAAAAAAAGGAAGCGAGCAGTGGGCTCAGAGGTTTTGGTGATGACGTCATCAAGCAGACATTGTGGCATTCAAACAAAGAGAGGGGGTGACACTCGACCCTTGAAAAATGCAGCCGCCCGTGTTATCGCGTGGTTACATGCTCACACTTTCCCGCTCAAATGGGCGGTACCTCTCGAAGCCTACTTTTTTTTAGAAGGGTTCTATATAAACTTTAATATATATCTACAAGGTCTGTTATTTTCGCTCGCCGTCAATTCAGTTTACCAGGTAACTTTGCTATTTGAACCGTTTTAGAATAGGAGAAAGTTCCGGAACGAGTTCCGTACCTTATACATCTACCGAGTCCTGAAGCCGTGAAAATAAGATAACATAACTGACTTTGGTTAAGACTTGACGAAAATCGAAAGAGGAGAATAAGAATCATTCTTGAAATTCGAACGCTCTGATCCCTCACCAATGATTCATTAATCAACAAAAAGGTTCAACTTCTTAGATGTTGATAGCTAAATATCGAGTTTCTGGCCGATGATTATTGTTATCAGCTTATGCAATCTCCAGACATTCCTTTAGCAAAGCTTGAGATCATGGATTAAAGAGAGAGTAAGAGAAAGAAAAAGTGTGTAAAAGAGAGAGAGAGAGAAAGAAAGAGAGAGAGATCCGGAGGATGTGGTAGGAGGTGGGGAGAGTGATTGTTTTGATAACTACATGATAATTGATTGACGTCAACTTACACTTGAAGGTGTGAAAATTGAAGACGACTTTGTTCCCTTTCTCAATGTTGGAGACGTATTGAATCGGCTTCTCCTTCTCGATACTTTCTTTAGATTCGTTAACCTTGCAACAAAAAGTCATTAGTATTAGTTCTTTAACCATAGGTTTAATATTACCAGCCTTCTCGTATCCTTGTCCGTTAGCACGAATCTTATTTTCGGCTACGGGTCTTCTTGTATTTTCTCCAGATAAGAACCAATCTGTCAACTGAATTATTGCGTTATTAATTTGTCTAACTGTTCCAGATAACTAACGTCAGATCTAGCCTCGGCCATGGACGCTTATCAGAAATCTGAAATGGTTATTGTTGTGTGCAAGAATGATCTGCCTCTCGCGCGCGATGCGTATCGCGTAAGAGAGCGAGACTAAGAATTAGATTGGCTGGATTGAACTATATTTATATTTGGACTCTACACTACTCGGACTATATTTGTGTCATCTCTGGAATATTTGGACATAACAGTGGCGATCAGGATTCTGGAAGGAGGACTTCGAAGAGGATTCGGAAAAGGACTTCAAATTTGAAAGAGAGGCAAACGCGCAGAGCTAAAGGTTGCTCTGTGGTCAGTTCCTCATTGAGAGAGGCGAACGCGCAAAGCTAAAAGTTGCTTTGTGGTCAGTGTCTCGTTGTAAGAGAGGCAAACGAGCAGAGCTAAAGGTTGCTCTGTGGTCAGTTCCTCATTGAAAGAGGCAAACGCGCAAAGCTAAAGGTTGCTTTGTGGTCAGTCCCTCGTTCGAAGTTCTTCTACTTGTAATCGTACAAGTCGAACTCAAGAGGCCAGAGAAAGAGCAATAAAGTAAAGAAATGGAGGACAAAGGTGTCCAACAGATTTTGCTGGCAATGCAAATGCAACAAGAGCAACATGCGAAGCAACAACAAGAGCAGAGCGCCCTCGTCAATGCCCTGCTAGAAAGACTTGCAATGAGAGAAGGTAGCAGTCAGGCTAAACCTGCAGGACCATCGATTGATGCGCAGACTTCGCATATGAGCCAGAAGAAGGTGCAACCTTCGAGAAATGGTACAGCAGATATGAAGATCTGTTTGAAAAGGATGCTGAAGCTTTGGAAGAAGATGCCAAAGTAAGAATGTTGCTGAGGCATGTGAATTTCTCTGTGGAAAATCGATACCTGGATACAATCGCTCCACACAAGGCAAGCAACTATACTCTGAGAGAGACGGTTGAGAAACTCAAGAAAATGTTCGGAGACAAAAGCACAATCTTTGAGAAAAGATTGAAGTTGCTGAACATGAGAATGAGTAAATCACATACTAATGATTTGAGAGTGATGGCAAGCACAATAAACAGAGCAGTGGAAAGTGCACAAGTGAAAGACATCAAAGTGGAACAATTCAAGACAATGATGTTCCTTACTTCTATTGATCTACCTCAATTTGAAGAAACGCGTTTCCACCTGTTGAGTGTGTTGAGAAAGAACGAAGAGACAAGTATGGAAACACTGCTGGATGAATGTGATCGATTGCATTCATTACATCAAGAGTCAATGGCAGTCCAAACGCAAGGTAGAACGTCTCAACTCAATTATGTGAAAAATAATCAACAACGGAATCCATCGGAGAAAGGAAGGAAGAAACAGTTCGATGAACAACGGAAAGATAAATGCAATCGATGTGGAGTATCACACAGCAATGAATGTTTCTTCCTAAACAAAGAGTGTTTGGCTTGTGGAAAAAAGGGCCACAAGAGCACAATGTGCAAGAATAAGCCAAAAGAGAAAAGAAGCAAGCAGTCAATGAATTCAATCAGAGTGATGAAAGTGAAGTCAGAAAATTTTGAGATAGAAATGCAGATGAATGGGAAAGCCGTTAGACTACAGGTTGATACGGGAGCAGATCTGACATTCATCTCGAAGGAAATCTGGAAGGACAATGGAGAACCGGAGTGTTCACTTTCGGATTGCAAACCAATTTGCGCAAATGGAACACCACTAATGATTGTAGGAAAGTTCAAGGCAAACTTGGAAGTCAATGGAAAATGCGCACAAGGGTACGTTCACGTTAACACAGCGCCACTCAGACTCCTCGGAAAAGACTTCATTTCACAACTGGAAGTTCTGAAGATGAATTGGACTAGAGACGCAACTTCGAATGTATGGAAAGTCATGAATAAGGAGCCGCAGTCTACTAAAGAGTATGAAGAGTGGATAAAGAAGGAATATCCGGGAATAGTTGAAGAAGGACTGGGCCTTTGCACAAAGGTAAAGGCAACGTTAAAGCTAAAAGAAGGAGCTCAGCCAGTCTTCAGGAATAAAAGACCGGTACCCCTCGCAAGCATAACTAAAGTGGAAAAGGAACTGGACAGGCTAGAAAAATTGAATGTCATCAGGAAGGTCGACACAGCCAAATGGGCTGCCCCCATTATAGTGGTGGAGAAAGCGAATGGAAGCACAAGGCTCTGTGCCGATTTTTCCACCGGGTTGAACGAGGCGATAGAGCTTCATGCTCATCCACTACCTCTGCCGGAGACGATATTTGCTGGGCTGAACGGTGGCAAACTTTTTAGTCAGATTGACTTTTCCGATGCTTACCTGCAAGTTGAGCTTGATGAAAAAGCGAAGGAAATGTGCGGTATCAACACGCACAAAGGACTTTACCGGTACGAAAGGTTACCATTCGGAGTGAAGTCGGCCCCAGGAATCTTCCAACAAGTGATGGATACAATGTTGGCAGGAAGTGAAGGTGCCGTGGCCTATTTGGACGACCTCATAATAATGGGGAAGACAAAGAAAGAACACGATGATAACTTGAGGGGAGTATTAAGTCGGATCTCTAATTTCGGATTCAAGCTGAAGCTGGAGAAGTGCAAGTTCGGCAGTACAAGCATCAAGTATCTCGGGTTCATTGTGGATAAAGATGGCAGGAAACCGGATCCGAACAAAATCGATGCGATTCGATTGATGCCCGCACCTACAGATGTAGCTACCCTGAGGTCGTTCCTCGGAATGGTGACGTATTACGGACAGTTCATAGCCGGATTGCATGAACTGAGAGCACCACTAGACAATTTGTTGAGGAAAGACGTGGAGTGGACGTGGTCTGAGACATGTCAGAACGCGTTCAAGAAGATCCTCGAAGTGCTAGAAACAGATTTGAGTCTGGTCCATTACGACCCAAGTAAAGAGATTTTCGTGGCTGCTGATGCCAGTGGTCAAGGAATCGGTGAAGTTTTGATGCACAGAGCGTCTAATGGAGCAATGAAGGCTACTTTCCATGCTTCAAGAGCATTGAAACCAGCGGAGCGGAACTATGGGCAAATTGACAAGGAAGGTCTAGCATTGATCTTTGCCGTAAAGAAGTTCCACCGGTTCATATATGGACGGCGATTTACCCTACAAACCGACCATAAGCCACTCTTGGCAATTTTCGGTTCCAAGACAGGAGTACATACGGCGAATAGGCTTCAGAGATGGGCAACGATGCTAGTCGCGTATGACTTTTGGATTGAGTTTGTGAGCACGAACAGTTTTGGATACGCGGATGCGCTTTCGAGATTGATCGCAAATTGTCCGTCCCCAGATGAAGACGTAGTCATCGCGAGCATTCAGGTCGATGAAGACGTCATGAGCTTGTTCAAGCGTGACATAAGAGCCCTACCATTGACAGCTGAAGATGTACGTCGAGAAACTCAGAAGGATATTACCCTGACAAAGGTCATGTCATGGCACAAGAAAGACGCATGGCCCAAGAAAGTTTCCAAGGACATTTTACCTCTCTACAGAAGAAGAGACACTTTTTTCAATAGTGGGAGAGTGCCTGATGTCGGCTGAAAGGGTTGTGATACCAGTCACACTTCAAAAACTGGTTTTGAAAGAGCTGCATGCAGGACATCCAGAAATGGTGAGAATGAAAGCAATGGCAAGAAGCATTTGTTATTGGAATGGTATCGACGGTGATATTGAGGGAGTTGTGAAAAGTTGCGAAAGATGCGCGAACAGCTCGAAGAATCCCGTTAAAGTTCCATTGGAACCTTGGCCAAAGGCAACCAGATCCTGGCAAAGAGTACATCTGGATTTTGCAGGACCAATCGATGGAGAAAGTTATCTCATAATGGTAGATGCTTTCAGCAAATGGCCAGAAATTCTATCAACGAACAGCATGACGGCTACCGCTACGGTACGCGCGTTGGAATCCTGTGTTGCTCGGTATGGGCTTCCTGAAGTAGTCGTGACAGACAATGGAACGCAATTTACATCGGCGTTGTTCAAAAACTATTGTGTGAGAAATGGTGTCAGACATATTACAAGCCCACCGTATCATCCACAGTCGAACGGACAAGCAGAAAGGTTCGTAGATACTACATTCAAAAGAAGTTTGATCAAGATGAAAAGAGAAATGTCCACAGCGGAAATCTTGCACTCTTTCTTGTTTCACTACAGAAAGAACCCGAATGGCCAATGCGAGGAAGGGAAAAGCCCTGCGCAGCTGTTCATCGGAAGACAGATAAGAGGAAGAGTTGATTTGCTGAAGCCTTGTCAAAATTCTCAGGAAGTTGACCAGAAAATGAAAGCACAGTTCGATAAGCATCACGGAATGAAGCCGAAAAAGTTCTCCGTTGGAGATCGAGTGAAATACAAAATCGGCGTGCCTAAGAACGACGTATACTGGCAAACTGGAGAAATAGTTGCAAAACAAGGCAAGGTTGCTTATTGGGTATTGCTAGATCGAGGCAGAAAATTCAAAGCTCATAGTAATCAGCTCACCCTAAGTATGGGAAATGTGACAGAGGAAATCAAGAAATCATGCTTGTCTCTGCACATACTGAGCGAAGCATTTGGGTTGGTTACAGAAAAAGATAATGAGTCAGAAACAGAAAGAGCGGAGCCAAACCACAGAAGTGATGAACCCTCTTTCCCGAGAATTGTCAGAGACCCTGTCTCAGCCCAAACGAACGAAGTACAACCTGGTGCCAGTTCACACAGTCGACCAAAAAGGGCTATAAAGCCGCCGGTGCGACTGGAGGTCAATCCTCACAAGAAGTTTTATTAGATTCGAGCATCGATTCTAGGCAACATATGTATATAGAATTGATAAAATGTTGCCATGTTTGTTTGTTTGTTTAATTTCTAATGCAAACTATATTGCTCTAATACTGTAAGATAATAGCAATATGGTTTATGCTTTGACTTGTTGTTTTCTCTTCATGGTTACGAGAGAAATTTGAAGATTTTTTACTTCCCAAGTGAAGGTGGGCTATGATATGCCTATCTTTTGAGATAATGGTATTTATCTCAAGGGGGAGGTGTTGTGTGCAAGAATGATCTGCCTCTCGCGCGCGATGCGTATCGCGTAAGAGAGCGAGACTAAGAATTAGATTGGCTGGATTGAACTATATTTATATTTGGACTCTACACTACTTGGACTATATTTGTGTCATCTCTGGAATATTTGGACTACAAGGCAAGGTACATAACAGTTATACTTTATTATTTTGATAATAAACAATCATTTTAAACACAACGTTTATTTTAGCAGATGCCGTGCACTTATGAGGAGTACCTCGAAATGCTGGAACAGGATAGAATACAGTATGGAGGCGAGCCCTCAACATCCTCGGATGTTGAGATGCAGAATTTGGAGTCCTCTACTTTTGAAGAAGACAACTCTGACGCTGAGCAGACTGAAAAGGTATATCTTCATATAACTTCAAAAACAGCTAATAGTTGTACTAAAGAATGTATATTGAAGAATTGTCTCGATATGTCCTGAGCAGTGTGAGGGGCTTTTACATTTTATCATTCTAAAAAAATTAACATTTTACCCGAAAGTTTCCAGGAGCAGATGCCTTGCCCTTATGAGAACGTCGAGATGATGGAGCAGGACAGAATACATTATGGAGGGGGACCCTCTACATACATCGTTGCATGATCAAATGCAGAGTTCAGAGCCCTCATCCTCCGACGAAGATGACTCAGACGAGGATCAGAATGAAATGGTAAATCTTGAGAGAATATCAATTGATAATTGTACTAAAGAATGCGATTATTATTATTAATTAAATATCAATTATTTATTTATTTATTTATTATTATTATTATTATTATTATTATTATTATTATTTATTTATTTATTTATTTATTTATTTATTATTATTCTTATTATATTTTTTAAAGATTATTATTATTAAATGTACTAAAGAATGCGTTTTAAAGGACTGTCTCGTCGTGAACGGCGTCCAGCATGATTTGAGGGACTTTTACAACCTCACTGCAGAAAAAAACAGCTACTCCAAAAAATTTGGAGTAGTTCAAAAGAACTTGACCTTCAGGCTGAATGAGTTGGCCAATGACACGTCCTCCAATGAAAACCTCTTCGACAAGGTTAATAACATGATTTATTGAGTTATTATTATATCGTTGCATACTCGACATCAACATAAAAATACCTTTTTTTACAGGTAGTCCACGACCTTGTAGAAACATCGAAACCGGCAGGGGGCAATTTGTACGTGTCCGTGGGAGTCACACAGGACGGAAGCACAAAGAACTTTGGGATGAGGGCCGTCGCTTATCCGAGGTTCAGTGCCTCTACGCTTCGGCGCGAGATGACAATCGCCGAGACGAGTACCGGCATCATCGCCCCATTGGTTCTCGGAAACGTTAGTAAACATTCGAATCCTTGTTTCACTTTTCGCCCTAAATGTACAATTTCAGCTAGAAATGCGTGTTTCCTGGGTGGATATGCCATCAGGATCGGGTAACCCGGCCAGCAACGCGTCCCCTCGAGACGATAACATCACAAAAGTCATAGGTTGGTGTTGGTGAAATTACAATTTTGTTTTGAACTATTGGGTAGTCATACCATCTATACATTTCAGAAAAGATGTACGAGAACAATATGCTAAACAATTATGTTGATTGAGGGAACAACTGCCTCCCGAAAGCCATCGCCGTGGGAATTGCCTACTTGAATCGGGAAAGAGACTTCCTCAAATGGAGAGCTCTTTCTCGGTGCATGAAGCCTCAGCAGAAGGATGCTCTGGAGCTACTCAATCTACTGGGTCTTCCTGAAAAGAAGTCGTATGACCTTGCCGATGTCAAGGAGATGCAAGAGAGACTTACCGACTACCAGCTCATAGTATTTGATGGAGCCAAGCATCCATTATTCCGAGGCCCCTTCGCTGGAGATGGAAAGGTCATTGGACTGCGACTCAAGACCAACCACTACGAACACATCAAGAAAATCCCGGCATTCTTTGGTTAGTTTACAGTTTAATGTTTTAATAACAAAAATCCAAAAGAGAAAAAAAATTGTTGATTAGTTGACAGTTTAATGTTTTAACAATCAAGATCCAAAAGAGAAAAATTCTTTGATTAGTTGACAGTTTAAATTTTTTAATTACAAAGATTCAGAAGAAAAAACAAATTCTTTCAGATATAGAAGAAATCTGGCCGATCTTGTGTTCATCCATAAATGTCTGCACGGAAATATTCAAGTAGATTACTCAAATATGTTTAAACTTTGCCCATCGCCTTATTCGCTGAGAGAATCGAATAACTACAGAATATGCTTGCCGTGTAAATATCAAAGCAGAACAAGCACTTGTGCCTCAAGAATGATTAATGTCTGGAATAAGTTACCTTGTTCTTTGGTTTCTACAAGCTCTTCTAGCATTTTTAGAAATGAACTTATCAAGCTTGATTGTGAGACCATTGTCACCAACTCTAGAATACATTTTTAATTCAAGTGCTTTGATTCTTCAAATGTTTTGTTTTTGTTTCTCCTCTTTTTTTCCATTATATTTGTGTTCTCGGTTAGCTCTCGAATGATAAAGAGTGAGTTGAATTTTTGGAATTTCAAGTTATTATTGCGGATGAATAGTTCTTAATTGCTGATGAATAGTTCATAACTGAAGATACAAGCTTTGCTTTCTTTGTTTTTTTTGTGTGCTTTCCTATTTTCCTAAAATGAAATGTTCCTCATTGTTCTTGTCATATTTAGATCTCACTTTCCATAACCTTCACTGAATTCACTTTTTTTTGTGACAGTGTCATCTGTTTCGTCACTTAACATTATGTTTCGTTTCAAGCGGAATAAAGAATTGAATTGAGATACCAGGTACTATTGCGGGAATTGCAACTCGCTCTACAAGAGCAGAGACGCCCATTACAACTGCCCTATGAGGTGCTCTCTATGCACCCACCCGCGCATTGAAGAGTGTAGTGGCCAGCTGCATAAAGAATGCACTCGTTGTCGATTTGTCTTCAACAACGAGGACTGTTTCAAACGTCATTTGGAGGAAGGAGTGCAAGGAGGTGCATCACGATGCGAGCGCGTTCAAATCTGTGAGACGTGCAATCAGGTTATTCAATTTACTTGATTTGTTCACCCTGGAAAAAAGTGTTACGACATGTTTTTTGTAGTTGATCAACGAAGGACGGACAGGGTGAGCTCACGTATGCGGCATGTCATTTTGCCCTCGATGCAAAACGGATATGCCTAAAGACCACCCAACATGCTTCATTGCACCAGCGAGCCCCATCTCCTCCAGATTTCGACTCAAGACCATCGCCTTCGATATTGAGGTAGTACATTTTTTTTTCAAACTAGCTCTCTCTCACTAGCTCTCAACGAATCATTTGTTCAGTCGACAGTTGTGAGCGAGAATGGCAAAAACGTTCACAAGCCGAACGTCATTGCCATCCGCTCATGCAGTGCCTGCCAGCACAGCACGCCAGAGTCTCATGAGTCGCAAGAATCGTGCAACCAATGCGGAGGGCGTCGTGTCCATGTATGGCATGGTTTGGATGGATGCAACACGGACCTTGTCAGCGAGTTCGTAAAGTGGCTGAACCTCAAGGAAAACCGTAACGCAACGGTTCTAGCGCATAAATTAAAGGGGTATGCCAACTTTCTTACTCTCTTGACACTCATATATTTCTTTCGTTTTCTCTCTCTCTCTTCAATCATGTATTGCTTGAGGTATGACGGCCAATTTCTGCTGAGAACCATGATGTCGAGCGACGATGTTCCGAGTAAGATGATTCTCTCGGGACTAAAGCTCATGCATATGGTCAACAGGAGCGTGCGGTTTGTGGACACGCTAAACTTCCTGCAAATGCCATTCGTATCGTTCCCCAAGGCATTTGGAATACCGGAGCTAAAGAAAAGTTTGTTGTATTCTCTTTCAAGTACAGTTGATGTAAAATATTTATAATTTAAATTATTTCCCTCATCTCTTGTAAAATATTTTCAATTTAGGCTACTTCCCCCATCTCTTCAACTGCCCGCAAAACTACAACTACATTGGAGCCGTTCCTGACTCCACCTTCTACAATCCCACTCAAATGAAAGAGGAAGGGAAAAAACAGTTTTTGGAGTGGCACGCGGCTCAAAGTGAAGTAGAATTCAACTTTCGGCAGGAAATTTTGGCCTACTGCTACTCTGATGTAGCTTTGCTCAGCAGAGGGGCAACGGCCTTCGACACGGAGTGCTTCCGTATATCGGGCACTCACGTTTTCCATGAGAGTGTCACAGCTGCAAGTGCAGCTATGCTCATCTTCCGGAGAAATTTTCTGAAAAAGGAGAATCTGGTGATTGAAGCACCGATACTTCCATGCAAGAGACAGAGCATCCTATCCCTCAAGTTTCTAGCGTAAGTTACTCAAATAAATTTCAATCTCTTTGTTCAACTTTAAACTATTACAGATACCTTCGTGAGACGAAGGGACAAAGGATTCAGGACGCAACGCACGGCGGGAAACACAGAGTCCCTGGAACAAGATACCATGTGGACGGCTACACTCCTAGAGAGGGCAAGAAGCCGGTAGCTATCGAGGTTAGCTGATAATGTTGAAACATTTGGGTTTTTTAAAACAATATTTTGTAGGTACATGGATGCTACTACCACGCATGCACCTGCTCATACCAGGATGACGCCGTGATACTAGGCCGTACAGCTGCCGAAGTAAGACGTGACGACAAGTTGAGGCTCAGCGTACTCGAGCCAAACTACAAGGTGAAGGTCTACCGAGAGTGCGAAATCAACAAGATGCTGCGTCGGGACGAGGAAATGAGGACAATCTTCATGAAGCATCGAATTCTAGTAAGTTTAATTTTTGTTTTATTTTTAAATGACTTGCTTATAAATTTATAATTGAGGAGCCTCTTGATATCAACGATGCATTCTTTGGCGGAAGAACCGAGACGTTCAAACTGCATGCAAAATGTCAAGAAGGATGGAGCATCCGCTATCAAGATGTTTGCAGGTTACCGATTATCTCTTTGTCATGGTCTTTTTTATGTTCAACAATCTTCTTTCAGCCTTTACCCATTCACCAACAAGTATGTACAAGCCATATCCCATCGGAGTTGGAGTCTACGTTTCTGGAGAGGCTATCCCGTGCCCAATCAACGATGCACAAGATTTGGGCGTAAATGGATTCCTCAAGTGCAGAGTATGTTTTCTTATTGAATTCGTAACGTCTTCCTGTAACTTATTTACAATCCTATTGTTCAGGTATTGGCACCACCCAAATTGCATCTACCGGTTCTGTGTATGAGAGTGGTAGGAAAGTGCATCTACGCACTATGTCAACAATGTGCTCTGGAAAAGTCCCCAGAGAGCTCTTGTGCGCATACAGATGAGGAGAGAGCTTTCGAGGGAACATGGGCCACGGAGGAGATCAAGCTCGCCTTGAGAATTGGCTATACAGTTCTGAACGCCTATGAGGTAGTCACTTTTCATATATATATATATACATATATCACAGTCATTCATTACTACAATTCAGGGAAGACATTATGAGAACTGGAGCCAATACGAAATGAATCCTGAAAGCGGGCATGTACGTCACGGCATTCTCTCCGAGTACATGAACACATTTGTGAAGCTCAAAACGGTTAGTGATTTTAATTATTGTTTAGTAGTGTGTTGTTGATTCTCATATGATCTTTTCAAAAATGAAGCTGTTTGAAGGAGGCAAACGGATGGCCCAGAGACGTTGGCGATGACGTCATGAAGCAGGCTGAGTACATTGAGGCCTTCAAGCAGAGAGAAGGAGTGACGCTCGACCCTACAAAGAAGGTGCCAAACAGCGCAGCAAGACAAGTCGCAAAGCTGATGCTCAACTCCTTGGTAAGATTCTTTCTGTGTATTAGATAATTACAAACAAGTTATTCTGAATTTTCAGTGGGGAAAACTCGGAGAACGCTCGGGAAGGAAACAGCAGGAAATGATTGTCTCCCCCGAAAGACTGCACAGCCTTCTGATCGAGGCCGAGACCGAGGTTGGGGACATTATTGTCCTCACCGATGAGAAGCTCTGGGTCTCCTTCAAGAAGAAGACTGGCCATTCCGAGCCGATAAGCACTACTTCCCTGGCGTCGGCAGTGCTCACGACGGCTTACGCGAGAGTGACTTTTTACAATATCATCTCGCGAGTGCAAAGCTCCAGACTGCTGTATTGTGGTTCGTTTAAATTTTTTCATTATTCTTTGCTGTATATTCCAATTCTTTTTGTTTCAACCTTAATTTTTTAGACACGGACTCGATCATCTACCTTCACAAAGACAGTGAAGTGGACCCCCTGGACGAGCTGAAGGGGAACTTTCTAGGGGACCTGACGGATGAAATTCCTGGAAAAGGAACAGAGTTCGTGTCGCAGGGACCCAAAGCCTATGCATACAAATACGTCACGCATGATGGCACGGTGAGAATTTTAAATTCAATGGTTCATGAGGATTTCAAATTGGAGAAACATGTCTTGATTTCTTGCAGGAAAAGAGCGTGGTAAAGTGCAAGGGCTTCCCTCTCACGTCCGAAGCATCGCAGAAGATTCATTTCGAGCAGAAGCGCCAATTTGTAAGAAAAATGAAGAAAGGTGACAAACCTTTCCCTGTCACAGTCACCTATGACAGAATAGTCACAGAGAGAAGTCACACGGTGACATCTCTTCCTCAAAAGAAGAAGTTGAACGCCGTGTTTGATAAAAGGGTTATCGTCCGGGGGACGTACAATACAATCCCTTATGGATTTAAGGAATGATGTATATTTAACTAAATGAACTGTTGAAATTAGATTTTTCATTACTCGCTTTGCTTATTTTTTCTCTAAGTAATAAAATACTATTCTATTTAGTTCATTTTTGTCTAATGCTTGTTTCGTTTCGTCTTTGAGACGATAAAATGTTGTTGCTAATCTTTGTGTTTTTTTTGTTCTACAAAGACGAAAGAATACATGACATGTTCTGATTTTTTATTACTCGTTTTGTTTTTTTTCTCTAAGTAATAAAATACTAAGCTATTTAGTTCATTTTCGTCTATTGCTTGTTTCGTTTTGTCTTTGAGATGATAAAATGTTGTTGCGAATCTTTGTGTTCTTTGTTCTACAAAAGCGAAAGAATACATGACGTATTCTTTACCGCAAAGAGTGCAAGTTGCGAGAGTAGGAGATGGCTTCCTTCCAAGATCGTATCCATAGATTATGCGTGTATGAAAACAGTGGTTATTGGAAACACATGATAAAAAATGTTTAATAAAAGATTCAAAAATACACATCGGAGAGAGTGTCTAAAAAGTGTGTCTTTCTGAGAAAGACTACACTGTAAGAGAAAAACGCTAGAGAGCGTAAAAGAAAATAGCATGCAATATTGAGAGACGCAGATGAATGCATCATGGATGGTTATGTTTTTCAAGAGATTCAGAGAAAAAATGTCTGACAGAGTATAAAGAGAGAGAGAGAAATAGTGTAAAATTGTGAGAGAAAGAGAGAGAGAAAGAGAGAGGGAAAGAGAGGGAGAAAGAGAAAAAAAGAGAGAGAAAGAGAGAGTATAAAGAGAGAGAGAAAGAGAAAGAGAAAGAGAAAGAGAAAGAGAGAGATAAAAAGAGAGAGAGGGAGATAAAAGAGGGAGAGAAAAGAGAGAGAGAGAAAGAAAGAGAGAGAGAAAGAGAGAGAGAAAGAGAGAGAGATAAAGAAAGAGAGAGAGAAAGAAAGAGAGAGAGAAAGAGAGAAAGAAAGATAAATAGAGAGAGAGAAAAAAGAGAGAGAAAGAAAGAGAAATAGAGAGAGAGAGATAAAGATCAGCTGGAGTGATTCTTTGTGGTCAGAGAAAAAGTCTCTCAATTTAACACGCTATTAAAAATTGGTCACAGAGTCATCCACCTCACACAAAGGTCTCTTTCTGAAGAATCCTTTGAGTGCTTTTTTAATCAATTCTTCATCGATAGCGTGTTTCTTGCTCCTGTGCACAAATTGAGTGAGTGTGATAACCGCGCTTTTGTGCGTAACCAGATTTGATTAGCTGAGACCTATGGTGTGTAAGTGAGCAAGAAAGTTGACTATGTCCGGGGTTTTTGGGTAGTGTTTGTCTAGCTGCTTCTCATTGCAGTAACTAGCCCACTTCCTTAAAGCAAAAAACTCTTGAATATCGTCGTGCTATATCTGACCTTTTATTTATTCATAAATGTGTCCACAAAAAATGTGAACTTGAAACTATGAACTTGTTTCAATTGTCTGCAGTACAGAGATTTTCTCGCCATTCTCATGAGCTCAGGCTAAAAACACCTCATAATATTAGCAAATGTTCTATTTCTACATGTGTTTCTCGCCAGCTATCAGTATGGAATTCATTACCTTTTGAGATCGTCAGTACACCTAATACTGCTAGTTTCAAAAAACAATTATTATCTCTGCCTACTGAAAAGATATTACCTAAACCTTTCGTTCATGACTAATATAATTGTCGATTTTAAGTATATCACCCTCCCCCCCCTTTTTCATCTATACCGCAACCCCTAAACACCGCCACGTAGAAGAAAGTCCATGCATTAAACTTTGTTTTTGTTTGTGTTTTTCATGATATCTCATGTGCTTGGAATAAAGAAATGAAATGAAATGAAATTGTATTGACTGTGGGTCCCTGGGGCCCAGTTATTCATAACTTCATCTATGGCTGTTTGGTTATAACCTGCTTTTCTAAAGAACTTCCTGATATCTTCCATGCTATCAGGCGTAAACTCCCGTTCACCGTCTTGGGATGTGGCTCTCCCTTTTGATCTGTCAGCAAATCTGCTTGGTAAAGAAGAGGCAACATTAGTCCCTGCGAGTATTTCAGTACTAGGGGATACCACCATTGGCCTGGCCAATGAGGGGTCACCAACAAAAGATCCGCTCTCTCTTGAGCTGCCTTTTGAACAATTCTTCCGATCAACGGGAAAGGTGGAAATGCGTAACTTGAGATCCCCGACCAACTCTGAGCGAATGCGTCGGTCGCTGTTGAGAGGGGTCTGGACGGTAGGATACGAACTTTTTGCATTTGAAATTAAGTCTAGAGGCGAATAAGTCCCAGTCTGGTTTTCCAAATGTCTTGAAAATGAGATTGGTCAAGTTCGTGTGCAGACTGAATTCTGTCATTTCTAGAAAGTTGCGAGATTCGAAGTCTGCTACAGTATTTTCTATACCAGGTTTGCAGGTTGCAATTAAGTGCAAATTTCTATCTCTGGCGAAGTTCCAAATCATATGTGTTACACTGTCAAGCTGTGCACTCTTTGACCCTCCGAACTTGTTAATATAGTATACTGCAGATGTGTTATCAATTCTAGTCGGATAGTTGTATTCCTCTTATTATCTATAAAAGAACCAAGGGTGAAAAAAGCCGCTAAGGCTTCCTTTACGTTAATATGAAAGGATCTTTCGTTTTCCGACCATCTACCGCCAGTTGTTATCCCATTCCAAACCGCGCCCCAACCCTCATCAGAAGCATCTGATGTAACCGTATCTGTTATGACCGGTTTCCAGATGATATCTTCATAATGCTCTGATGAGAATTGGTTACACCACCATCTTAACTTTTCTTTTACAGCTGATGGTATGGTAGCTATTTTATCAAAAGATGATGGTTGATTTGGGTTTGTCTTTTTTGTTAACCAACGTTGAATTGTACGCAGGTGAAATTGTAGATAACCCGATATTGGAAGAAATGAAGTTGCTTTCCCTAGGAAAGTCGCAATTCTACTCAACCTTACTTGGTCTCTCTCCAATATCTCTGAGGCTAATTGTTTAACCTTGATTATCTTTTTTTGTGGTATCTGTACTGTTCCTTTGCAAGTATCCACAATGAATCCCAGAAATTCGACTCTAGTAGACGGTATGGTACAAGACTTCTTCTTGTTCACTGTCAAACCCAGGTTTTCAAATAGCCTCTGTGCTCGATCTACTATTTCTGTTAATTTGGTTTTGTTGTTCTCAAAGATGATCCAGTCATCTAGGTAAACCAAAAGTCGAACTCCTAGTGCACTCAGCTATTCAACGACTACTTTCATTAAGCGTGAATAAACGTAAGGAGCTGATGCTAGACCGAAAGGAAGAACTGTGAACTTGTACTGTTTTCCCTTGAATTCAAAACCCAGATATTTTTGATGGTCTTTGTGGATGGGTATTGCTTGATATACATCTTGAAAATCAATTTTGACCATGAAATCCCTACTCGCGAGACTGCGAATCATGTGAAATTGATCCATTTTAAAAAGTTTAACGTTAAAGTATGCGTTTAAGGGTTTCAAGTTGATAATTGGTCTTGATCCCCCTTCTTTCTTTTTGACACAGAAGATGCTAGATAACCAAACCTTCTCCCCAGTTTGTACTTCGACAATTGCTCCTTTTGATAAGAGGTGTTGCACTTCCTTTCCAATAAGGGATTCGTCTTTCCTAGCTCTATTCACCTTACTTAGACCTCTCATAAGTGTGGGTGATCTTTCAAAATCCAAGCAGTACCCCTAGACACATCGTTTAACCCAAGAATCGCTGGATAGTTTAACCCATCCTCCTCCCCCTCTCTCTTTCTCCTCCACCTAGCTTTTCCTCCCCCTCTCTCTTCCACCTCTCCCTCTCTCTACCTCCTCCCATTTCTCTTCCTCCTCCCTTCTCTCTTCCTCCTCCCCCTATCTTCCCCCCTCTCTCTACCTCTTCTCCATCTCTCTTCCTCCTCCCCTATCTATTCCTCCCCCTCTCTACCTCCTTCCCCTCTCTCTTCCTCAGAGCAACAAAAACAATGAATAAAATTTTCGAAATTAAATTGGCAAAACTAAAACTGTAACTAATACCATGTTTCTTACAAGCCATTCCCCAAGTGTGCATATCTTGAGCTGATAAATTATTGAGCATGGTTCCTTATTTTCCCGGCTTTTAGTTGAAGGGAGGAATCTCGGGTCCTTACGATAGTCTTACAAATATTGTTATTCTCACAGGAACAATTCGCTGACTTTTTTGTTGGCTTTGGCTTCTCCCATTTCTTCCGCGAAGCTTTGAACTTGTCGAGTGACTCGACAATTTCATTCGATCCCGCCCTTTTCTGTGCCTCTTCCAGCAGACTCTTCCCGGAAAGTCGTGGCATGACCTCTCCTCCGTGGATCATATGGTCCTCGGCGACCGGTGCAGTCTTGATCGAAGGCATGGCTCGGCGGGGATCCACATTGATTGCTTTGAGAACTATTTCTCTTCGCAAAGCTGTGAGGTCCTGGTGGATGTTTCCCAAGACGTTCATCGCGGTCTTGATGTAGCTTAGCATCCTCGCGTCACCTGCGTCGGTCTTTTCAGTATTGCTCTGCAGTGCCATCGCTAAGGCTGCCATTCCAGCCATTACTCCGGAATCGAGCGCAAGCAACAGCAATCAATTCATTTTTAGAATCTTTATTCAAGAGTTTTCAAAATTTACCTTCTAGGAATACAATTTCGATCTCTTGAATTTTAATTTACCTGGGGCTCAAAAATCTTTCCCGAAGCTCCTCTTTCCTGAGGGATCTCGTCATCGATCTTTGGTGGAAGAGCATAAATCGAAGTGGGGAGTGGCATCGCTTGCATCAAAGCTTCTGTTTCGGCTGCCGACCAACTTACTCCCTTGGCGTTTTCTTCGAAAATTCCCAATATCTCTCCGTCTATTGCAGTTCGTGTTCGAGCCACTCGAACAATAGACTTTGGCGGGTCCGGCACTTCTCGGCTTGCGTTTGTGAAGTTCGCACGTTTGGGAACCGACAACTCTGATTGACGAGATATGGGCGAGTTCTCTATCGTTCGTTTTTTAAAGATCTCTTCCAGGTTTCTGACGTCGTCCTCTGAATCTTCAGAGGACGAATATGACGAGGAAGATGAGGGAGATGGAGATCTTCTTCTTCTCATCGCTGCTCGCTGCCTCTTTCCCTTTCTATTCGAAGATCCTTCCGCTTTGAGAGAAAGGTCTTTTGTGATGGAAGAGTTGCTAGGATCGGCCTCGTCCTCATGATTCTCTTCCATCCTGCAACAATATTTAAAGATCTAGAGAACCTTGATTTCTTTTAAGCATCATCAAGTGCGTGAAAGTTATCTATGAAGTCATAGTTCGACCAGTATTCACTCCTTATAATATACCCCAAATGACAAATATCATGAATGGGATATAGTTATGTTAAAGACTCTGTTGTCTACGTCAGCTTTTTTTCTACTATCTTCTAAAAGAAAATTGTAGGCGTTCTGAACTAGTGCATCTACCCAGGCTATGAACTACATTCAAGCCTTCAACAAGAGTTTTAGATTTCAAAGAATCAACTCATGTTGTTACTTCCTCCACCAACTCAACCGTCTCCCGGAACTCTGACAAGTCAGAGTCCCCTGTGAGAAACGGGATAGGTTCTCAGAAGTACCCTTTAAAAAAGTGTTTAAGGTTAAGATTCTTGTGAATCCACCCAGGCTATGAATGAAATTCAAGCCTCCAACACGAGTTCTTGATTCCGTAAAATCAACTCATGTTGTTACTTCCTCCACAAACTCAACCGTCTCCACCGGTACCTCTGACAAGTCAGAGTCCCTGGTGAGAAACGGGATAGGTTCTCAGAAGTACCCTTTAAAAAAGGGTTTAAGGTTAAGAATCTTGTGAATCCACCCAGGCTATGAATGAATTTCAAGCCTCCAACACGAGTTCTTGATTCCGTAAAATCAACTCATGTTGTTACTTCCTCCACCAACTCAACCGTCTCCACCGGTACCTCTGACAAGTCAGAGTCCCTGGTGAGAAACGGGAAAGGTTCTCAGAAGTACCTTTAAAAAAAGGTTTGAGGTTAAGATTCTCGCGAATCCTCCGAGCCTATGAATTAAATTCAAGCCTCCAACACGAGTTCTTGATTCCGGAAAATCAACTCATGTTGTCACTTCCTCCACCAACTCAACCGTCTCCACCGGTCCATCTGACAAGTCAGAGTCCCTGGTGAGAAACGGGATAGGTTCTTAGAAGTACCTTTAATTAAAGGGTTTTAGGTTAAGATTCTCGCGAATCCACCCAGGCTATGAATAAATTCAAGCCTCCAACACGAGTTTCTGATTCCGAAAAATCAACTCGTGTTGCTTCTTCCTCCACCACTTCAACTGTTCAACCGGTACGTCTGACAAGTTAGCGTCCCAGGTAGGAACATGAAAGGTTCTTGGAAGGTTTGGGTAAGACGTCCTAGAGGAGTCGGATCCCAAGGAGACGTGGAAGGGAAGACCAGGATAGCGGCTCATCGAAGAGACGGTCAGAGTGCCCTTTTTATACTGGTTGGCGAGCAAACACTCGCGCGTTAACACTGGAAGAATGTGTTTTGCGAATGCATAAGAACACACTCCTTATGTTACATATTATTTTTATCGAGTAGAAAATCACGTGGACAAGAGTGCTACCCCTCTTGTCCTTCTTCCAGAAGTGATCTACTTCGATCTAAAAAAAGGTACATCTTGCTAGTGCGCGCAGGGTGCATAGCTATCTGATGAAGATGAGCAGTGAAGTATAATACAAAAAAATGCGAAGCATGGGAGAAAACGTTGTAAAATATTAGGAAAAATAATACAATTGATTAACATTTGAAGTTAATTTTCTTGAGTATTTCAAGTTCAATGAATAGGCATGAGTCTTAGATCAACGGAAAGGAAAAAAACTTAGCTTTCTGAACTTGGAGACAGTATTATGATAGAGACTTCTCAGAATAAGTTTTCACGTTAAGTAAAAATAACTTGAAAGTATGAAGCACCAGACTTAGCACTAATAACTAATAACCTATGCACTAATAACCTATGCACTTCTATGACACTTCTCAAAAATCTTTAAATTAAATACAGAAGAAAACAGTTTAAAAACAAAACTAACTTTTAGAAGAACCTTTCAAAAAGTTTTTTGTTCTAACTCGCTGCCTTAGAAATTAATCGCATGTTTTTCATGAGTAATCGAGCTCGATTGACAGTTAAACCGTACGTTTTCACACTGTTTCAGCGCATTTGATGTGAGAGGACGCAATTTTGTTTTTTTTATTGTACGAACTGCTAATAAATACAGTCTGTTAACATCTTGCAAACTATTCGTAATGAAAATAGACTTGCATATGAAATCTCTACTTCTCTGACTTTTTGCTCTATTTTTCGTTCTCTCGCACTGGTCGTTGTTTCCGTCGTAGTTTTAGAGTGAGTTCGTAAACGAAACAATGAGCTCACGATCTCTTGTATGACCTTTTAATTTCTTCAGTGTTAATTACACTGATAAAAACAAGAGTTCATGTCGCAGACAACGAGCTATGTGACCGGTCGACGACCGGTCACAGAGTTAAAACAGGGATTAAACGTACGGCAGTGAAAAGTGACCTCCCCCAAGTAAAGTGCGGCCCCCAAGTCACAAAGTGCCCAATAAGAATAAAATAATTGAAAAGCTGGCTCAACTGGAAATCTAGGTGCGATCTGCGTCTCTTATCTTTGGTAAGATGCCAAAAATCGAAAACGCGCATAGATAATCTTACAAAAGTTCTCATTCCTGAGCCGTACGGTTTCTTTTTTAAGCCGTACGGTCTCTCTCCTAAGCCGTACGGTCTCTTTCCTAAGCCGTACGGTCTCTCTCCTAAGCCGTACGGTATATTTCCTAAACCGTACGGTCTTTTTCCTAAGCCGTACGGTCTCTTTGCTAAGCCGTACAGTCTCTTTCCTAAGCCGTACGGTCTCTCTCCTAAGCCGTACGGTCTATTTCCTGAGCCGTACGGTCTCTTTCCTAAGCCGTACGGTCTCTCTCCTAAGCCGTACGGTCTCTCTCCTAAGCCGTACGGTCTATTTCCTAAGCCGTACGGTCTATTTCCTAAGCCGTACGGTCTCTTTCCTAAGCCGTACGGTCTATTTCCTAAGCCGTACGGTCTCTTTCCTAAGCCGTACGGTCTCTCTCCTAAGCCGTACGGTATCTTTCCTAAACCATACGGTATTTTTCCTAAGCCGTACGGTCTCTTTGCTAAGCCGTGCAGTCTCTTTCCTAAGCCGTACGTCTCTTTTGTAAGCCGTACGGCCTCGCTAACGTAACCTGGCACTTGTCTAGTTCGACGCAGGCTCCTCTCCCCTCCATTTTGCTGCACGATGTTGCTTCTGTTCTCTCTCATTTTCCTCTCTTTTTAATCTCTCTCCCTGTTTTCACATTAAATTACGCTTAGGCATGGTAATAGTTTAAAATAGTTTTTTTTAATAGTTTTTTTTAAAAAAAAAAAAAAATAAATACGAGGCCGTACGGCTTAGGCTAAGGAGACCGTATCAAAAAGTCATAAATCATAAATCCGTGACTCGGATTTATGACTAATCCGTGACTCCGCCCCCCAAGGGGGAAGAGGAGCGGAGCTTACGTCGATTTGGACAAGTACTCGTAACCTTTTCCTAAGCCTAAGCAGAAAAAACATGAAAAGTACCAGAAAAACTTTTGTTCCTGAGTTTGTGATTTAATTGTCAGGCTGACTTGTACAAAGCTTTGTGAATGATTTCATCAACGAAAACAGCAGAAGTTCTGAAGAGAGCGTGAGGTGATAGCAAGCTATTACGAAGAGGCAGCGAAAAATCAGAGAAAACTCTGCAGTCTGACGCTGCACCACACCTAGGTTTCGAGCAGAGCCGAAAGGTGTTTTGTTACCGAAATCTTGTTCAACAATATTTCGAAAAAATGTGTATATTGTCTTTTCAAACAAGATGTTTTCCAAGCCTTGTAGAACATAAGAAAAGATTTTCATTTGCTCGCGAAAACTAGTTTGAAAATTTGGTTTAAAGCCTTACCTGAGCGTTGTTCTTAGCAGTAAATAGATCAGTGGTTCCCTTCATGCGTTGTAGGCTCACCTTCGTATCTTGCACCAAATGATTCAGTAACCATCCATATGCATTTAGAACATCTGAATGGTTGTTAAATCCCAAATTATTGTTATTACCTTCGGATAACTACTTTTTACTTGAACATGAATTGAATTTTAAATTAGACTTTTAAATGCACATGAATTTTAAATCAGACCAAAATACGTATTCCTATTGAGGCCATCCTTCTTGAAATGAGCTCTGATTACATACAAGGTTAAAAATTAATTAGAAGCTTTGGCTGTGAAAAAAATATAAAAAGGTTAGCCCAAACTTTTCAGTATAACGTCTCTATAACGACATATTTCCGTCATAATCTTTGCTATGAACAAGCTTAACATTTCCTCAAACCGCTTAAATCAAGGTATGGAACTTTCGATAAATCTTGTCCGTCTCTCACTCTACCCAAAAATTCCCATTGATAGTCGCTCGAAAATTTATACAATCAACCAGACAATGCCTTCATCTCATTTGAGAAAAGCGCGTATCCTAGTGTAGCGTTTTTTCAGACACGCGCAAAAATGACTGTCAGTCTTTTCAGTAGTAAAGAAAACTCTCACCAGTCACAATGCATGAACTCCAGGCACCCGAAAATTTGTGGAAAGACTTGTGCAGGAAGTCCGCAGTCCCCATGGGGCTCGTAGAAGTCCGTTCCTCGCTCTTGGCCAGCAAGTAGTTGGCTGCTTGCTGCACGATCATATTGTTCTCCCCCTCGAAGGTTTGCGATGGGTCGAAGGAGTCACGCAGCTCATTGAGACGGGAGCAGAAGAGCATTCTGAAGATTCATAGGGGTCATTGCTCGGAAAAAAACTTTGCTCTTTTTCGAAATACGTTTAATAGAGCAACATATTGATTAGGGACATTGTTAGCTGAATGGGTGAAGGCATCGCCCGGTAGGTAAATTTCGAGGTTAACGCGCGGCGAAACGCAGTTTAGTTTTTGTAAGCATGGGTCGTTCTTATGTTATAAGAACTATAACAAGATCAACTTCAAACTTCAAGTAGTTAATACGACAAATGATTGAACTATCGCACAGGAAAAAGCTAGACAATGGGCGGGATCGAACCCAGCCATCTCTACTCAAACTGGGAGCGCGCGTTACCGTGCCTGACTAAGAGAACAAGGCATATGAGTCTTTCATATAACACTATCGCACGGAATAGCAAAGTGTCCCCGTCGTGTAATGGTAACGCGCGCTCCCGGTTTGAGTCGAGATGGCTGGTTTCGATCCCACCCGGTGGACTAGCTTTTTTCCTGTGTGATAGTTCAATCATTGGTCATCTTAACCAGGCATCACTGTCTTTAAACTGTGTAACTTAGAATTAGAAGATTTATCATCCAAATTCAAATAGTATTGCATAATCGCCAAAATAATACAGTAATGTTTCAGATTATCAGGGATCTTTTTTGTAAGATGGCTATACTGAAAGTTTTCGAAGGGATATTTGGTTGGAAGATTTGCTCTGAGGTCACTTAAAACCTTCACGGTAATGTAGATACGAATATATATGGCACTTCATATAAAATAACAAGTCAAACTCACATTCTTATCTATTGTTTCTTCAGTAGTTTACATATTTGTGAAGCGCTTGCTCCCGGTGAGAGAGAGAAAGGGAGAGAAAGAGAGAGAGAGAGAGAGAGAGAGAGAGAGGGAGAGAGAGAGAGGGCCGTATTCGATACCGGTAGAGAGACAGAACTGACCCGTGACCACCGCAAGCAGCCCTCGCCTCAGCCAATGCTTGTATGCCTAGCCAAGTCGAACGAGGCTTGGCAGCTGAGGAAAGAGCGTGTACTTCCCTGCTCATTTCCACCTGTAAAACTGTCGAATTCAGCACTGGAATCCGGTATTGAGCAATTACGAACTATGGCATTCGATCGCACAAGACCATGCTGTTAAATTTGGAAGATTTTGAGATCATGACGATCATTTCTGAAATTTTCACGTCATGCTCTTCATGTCAAACAAAAAAGAGAGTTAAGAAAGACTTTGTAACTAGTTTTCAAAATTTCTAAGACTCATAAGAACACGCCAATTCGTCGCTCTTCTCTCCGCTCATCACTCGCATCATGTACTCGTTGAACTTGTCCGAGAATCGTCGATGGAAGATCTTAATGCAAATCGCTGCCGAGAGCATCGGTAGGACACGCCTCCTCTGCAGAGGGTAGGACAAGATAGACTGCTCCTCTGCAAGAGATCTACGCTTACCTATGACAACGGTTGTGGCACAGTGGTGATGTGCGCGACAATTTCGTCTTTCAAATTTGAACCCCTGATAATTTGCTGAAATGACAGAGAACTTCGGCAGAAATCTAATGCTTTGTTTTATAATATAATACCAAATCTTGGAAGCTTCAAGAATTCTTTACAAGCTTACTACTTCAAGCTATCTTCTCACTTCAAGCTACTTGTTTGTGCTTTCATACTTTATATGTATGTAGATCGCACTTTTTGAAAACAAGTTCATTTGCAAAGAATTCGCTGCCTATGAGTGTGAAAATTGTTTAAATTAGTTCGAAATTGGCTGTTTAACATGAAACGTTGTTCACCTTTGCCGGGTGGCCCGAACTGCTTCCGTACGGCGGAGTATCGGATGCTGATTGTTGCTGCCAGTATGCATGCGAGAGCACCCTTAGCATGAATGAGCACCCTTTCTTTCTCTCACAGTTTACTAATAAGTGCGTAGGTTTTTACGAACTTCCGAGGCATTTTCCTTTCACATCTTAAGCATACAAGAGTTTATAATAGAGTGTATATGTAATAGCTTGTATTATTACTGTGACGTCTCAAACCAGCTTCTTTAAACTTATTCTCGCTGATCGTCCTGTTTCCATGCCTATGAGTAATAATAATCTTCCTCGCGCTTGTTTCCGCCTCGCGGCAGGGTACGCGCTCCCCTGAGATGCAGGACAGACCTACCCTGGTAGAACCAATGGCTGCCTGCTAGATCACTGCTAGTGTGAATAGCAGCTGTGGGGAGAGTCAGAATCGTGCATGAGTTTTACCAACATTTCTTAACCCTTTTGGTTTGGGTGGATCTGTCCGGGGGACTCTTCGAACAATAGTCAAACACACTACAATTATGCAACGCCCGGAAATTGTCTTTCTATGCCTATGAGTTTATTTGAAAAATTGCAAAAACTTTTCAATATTTCAGTTATATGACCATGGCAAAGGTTATACGGTCGTTGCAAAAACTAGCAGTTTCCATACATACATACATATAACTAAAACTTTAAAACATTCCTTATTTTATTCAAAGTGTAATAAATGTGAGTAATGATTCAACAAGGTATCATTTGTTGATGAAAATTGTATACTCAAACCCTGATTTTAACCAATATATACCTTCCCCACAATGCCAACTCTCCCAATAGAAAGCGCGCCGAGTGAGACGGATTTCCTCTCCCTCTCGTTCTTGAAAGCAGAGACATAGCGGCCATCTTCTGTCACATCACATCCTTTATTCAGTAGGCTTGTCAACGGAGCTCTATGTTGCTGAATGGGAAGATGGGGCTAAGAATTTATCCGGTAGTATCAGAAGTTGGAGCATTGGTACCGAGCTCATGAGAAGATTTTTTTCCCAAGGCTAATGATATTAAAATGCGAATGAGATTTCGGAACAGAAACTATTCTAGTTAAAAGAATAATTGTACAGTAAGAGTAGAAGTAAAATAAGAACTTAGAAGATGGCATAAAATTAAATCTTAGCTTAAGATGTATGAGAGTTTGAACCAAACAGGGAACCGCAAAGAAAAAAAGTGTTTTGGAATAAATAAGGTAGAAGAGAGAGAGAGAGAAACGCCTACACTGAGTCAGATCGAACAATTCTCCAGTGTGATCTTTGCACCGGAGGACTCACTCACTCTCCTTACTCCAGAATATTGGCAAATGAAGTACCCAAACATTGAAATCTCAGCTTTTTAAGAATTAAAATCATAAGAGAATGGCAAATTAAGAATTGAGGAAGAGAAAATGAGAAAGGGAGAGAGAAATGGATAGAAGAAGAGAGTAAGAGAGAGAAATGGAAAGAGAGACAGAGGGAGGACAAAAAGAAATAGTGAGAGAGAGATAAGTACAGAGAAGAAGAGAGTTATAGAGAATAAGATACAAAGAGAGACATAGTTGCTAAAGTTGGAGGGTAAAAGAGAGAAAGAGTATGTAAAAGTGGAGAAATGGGAAGACTAGAAGAGTGAAAGCCCCACCTTGAACTGCATCCATCCATTCTCAACAGCATTCCACTGCCCTTGCTTCTCTCCCATGTCTCCAATGACGATACCTTCCAAGGGATTCCAAGTCTTCATATCCCTCACTTGTAACACAAACGAATGTAGCCCGTGGCATTTACCGCTCACCCATAACAGAGCGAAAACTACTGCGTGTGTGGCCGACATTCCTGGAAATCGGTTCTCAGTCCTCTTCCCTGCATACACTGAGACTAATTTTTAAAATCGCATTCGACAATGTGTGCTCGGTTGGTGTATTGGTAACGCTCTACAAGCCCCGGTTAGGCAGCGGAGGTTCGGTCCCGTCCGAGTGCCATTTTTGCCCGTGCGATGGGTTTCTTACACTGAGAATATTAGTTTTTCTTTTTGCTCTCCTTTCTGGTCGATCAGGTAAAGCATCAGTTTCCTTAGAACCCTTGAAACTTTCCGTGTACTTTTTGAACATAGACACTCGATGGAAACGCTAAGTGGTCAACCAAGACGCTTCAGTGCAAAATCACAGTTGCTCATTTTTTAAAGCTAAATTTTTCATAACTGTTTGTAGAATTAGGTTACGAAGATTACTATGTCTTTCTCCCACATTAAAACCACTATTTCGACCTATTTTGGAAAAGAAACTTCAACGTACCGAGATTACCGGCCCACACTTTGGTCGATTCGATGTTCGGAGTGTCGAAAACAAACTCTCCTCGGTCAAATGTGGCCGTCGTTTGCATTTGTTGAGAGTTGGAGCCGTGACTGAGTTCCGTGAGGCAAAAGCAGCCCACGATCTGCACAAAAGCATTTCTCTTGTTTACGGAAAATCTTTAAAATCTATCCGTTTCTCAAAAAGCTAAGGATAAAATAGTATCCAAAGGTTTTGTATCGAAGGGAACTGAATCTCTGCTCTCTGCTTCCCATGTCGATCTCTAACCATTGAGTTAGCAATGTGTTAGCAATCCCTCGCTTTTCCAAAGGTCTTTTATATCCAAAGGTCGATACATGTAAGGTTAGGATCACGGTTGCGCATTTTTCGATTTTCGTTTTTCTGGTTTTTCCGTTTTTTTGACATTTTCCCATAAAAAAGAAGTTTTTCGACTTTTTCGAAAAATCTAATTCGAAAAAGTCTTCAGAAAAAATTTTACCGAGAAAAAAACCCAAAAAAATTGAAAAAAATAATTATTTTCAGCTCATGGTTTTTATTTATCAGTTTTTTTATTCTTCTGCTTAGAAAGTTCAGCGTTATCTCGACTTCACAGTCATTTCGTCTCCGAAAATATGAATTAGGAAACCGGACTGTTTTTTTAAAAGAATGTCCGTTCATCTTCATAGTTTCAAAAACTTCACGAAATGAGCCTGAAATTATGGGTAAAAAGATTCAGCCAAAAAATAAAAATTCTTTCTAATTTTTTCTTCGAGCAAGTAACTTGCTTCGTCGTTCAATCCCTTACGAAGGATTTCCTGATGTCTCTCTGTCCCGGTGGACATAATCGCCATGCAGAAAACTGATGAGTGGAGTGTGTAGCGAGCACTGAGACCTTGGCCGAACTCCTCTAACACCTCCAAAATTGCCATTGAGCGAGAAAGATCCCCGGCCATCTGCAAGCTAATTACATTGTATCTGAAAATTTTCTTATACATATATGACGCTGCCGTTTTGATTTTTTGCTATAAATGTACTTTTCGATGATTTTTATTTGTTATATGGCAGATTCTAGCAAAATAGCCTTATTTTATGGCGCTGCCATCAAAATAGCCTTATTTTATGGCGCTGCCATCAAAAATCAATTATTTTATGGCGCTGCCGTCAAAAATCAAAATGAGTAATTTTTCTCTGGTTGAGTAGTTGCAAGCCCTCGTTAGGTTAGAAAAATACTGATTTTTTTCGATCTCACGCCTAAAATGGTGTTCACAGGTGCAATTTCTTAGTCATACTCTCTCCCAAATCAAATACACTCCTCGTTTAATACTGAGATCTACTAACATCGAACTTGAGACCAAGTTCTAGAACTCGCTGCCATCGTCGATAGTTAAGCTCCCGAATCTCTTCGAATTTTCCTTGCTGTGAGCCTTTTTTGAAGATAGGATCTTGTTCGAGTATTTTATATATTTCTTCCTGCAAAAATTATGTGCATATTAATTAAATAGCGTTGAAGTCAATTTTTTTCGATTTTGAGTTTTCAAAGTTTTGAGTGTTGAAGAAAACTTTTACATTATACAGAAATGTTCAGCTTGGCATGATAATTCTGATGTACTTTGAACTGAACCGGTTATGTACTCTATTAACAGAAGTAAAAACACAAATTTTCTGCATGTACCTTATTCTGAATTTTCTCTTCTCCGTCCAACTCTATCCTCATCCGCCTCGGGTCGAAAGAGGCCATAGACCTCCACTTGGCCAGCGGTTCTCCTGACTGCTTCTCCATCCTGGACTCTCGAACTTATTTACCAGAAACGGTTCTAGAAATCTCGGTTAAAAAATTTGTACATGGTTTTACAATGAAAATTTTTTTTAAATTTAAAGATGTAGAGTCTATTCCAAACAAAAAAAGATATGAACAATAGAGCACTTTAAAAAAAAATTTCACAGTTAAAATTTCATTATTAAGTTTAAACCTTGATTGATTCAAATGCAGATACATAATAACATAATAGATGTCATCGCGGATGCAAGTTCATTACCTAATTATTGTTAATAAGTAAATCACGAAGACATGAAAATTAGGAAAAAAACGACTTCTTACTTGGAAGTTCCTTCGTATGTTCATTGGAAAACTGAATAAGAACTTCTCATTTCTAGTATTTGTTTCTCAAAATTTTCAGAAACGGAAAATGCAGGGAAAAGTAAAAACTACCCCGTTTTTCTGAAAAATACAAGCATATCGCAGCTACTTAGGGGAAAAGGAGAAGGAAAACAAGAATCAGAGAAACTTGCATGGTGAGAGGGTAACATGAGAAGAAAGCGAGAAAAGCCGATAAAAAAAGAGAAAAGTTCTGTGATAAGAGTTCATTCACAATCAGAGCAAGTGTACAAACTACAAATCGAGGCATAAGAAACTTTCACCAGATACAAATTTGAACGCGATAAATTAAGGAAAATTGCGAACAATGCATATATAAAAATCTATAATTGCACCAAACATTATGGTTAATCGAACGCGATAAACTATGTATATATAATAAAAAATTTTACTTAGGGGGGTGGGCTTTTTTACTTTTTAACAAATTTAGTCGTGGGATTGACAAAAAAAAACAATAGTATGAGAAATTTTCTCATGCGTTCGTTAGCCTCGTTAGTGTAACCTTTACCTTAACCTAGGCGAAAAAAGTGAATAATAGCTGAAAACAGCTAAGCCAAATTGCTCAATTTGACTGGATAAAACTCAAATATTATGGTTAATTGTTCTATACGGCCTCTTGGTTCTTTTTAACTTGGGGGGGGGGTATTTTTAGAAATAACTTTTTTTTAAAGAGTATTTTTACATTAAAAAAACGCTTAGGCTTAGAAAAAAGTTTACGCGAACGAGGCCGTACGGCTTAGGCGAACGAGACCGCATAAGAAAACTTAAATTTTTATAATTATTTTTTTAAAAACATTTCCGAACGCACCGAAAAGAGCCCCCCAATTAAAGCGCCCCTCCCCCAAGTTAAAATGTGCCGGCCTCTTTCCTAAGCCGTAAGACCTCTTCAGCATACGTTTTACCTAAGCCTAAGCGAAAAAATCAGTGAAATGTAACCTGCCCCCCAAGTAAAGTGCGCCCCCCCAAGTGACAAAAAGCCAAAATTATATATAAGTGAGAAATATGTAAATAAAAACTATCAGCACCTCCAAATTTTCTGAAATTCATAAAATTTTTTTTATATAAATTGAAATAAAAAAGTCTGACTGAAACGGACAAAGAAAAGTATGCAAATGTGCTAATTATTCAATAATAAGAGGTGATAGTGGTAATTTTTCATACCTGCCCTAGCCCCAATACCTCAAAGTCGGTGGGAAGGTGTACACTCACTCAGCCCTACTACCGTGATTGCCGGAATCACGACGTTCTGAGTGAGGCTAAAATTGGGCCCCCTTTGGACGAGTCCACTTCCGGCAGTGGTTCTATCCGCCAGATGGCCAGGCGGAGAGGGGTTAGTCCAGGCCACACGAGTCGAGGCGTCTTTTCGATTAATCTTCTGATTTTCTACGGTCAAGGATTAGCAGGAACTCTCGACAAACACGTTCCGCGATTCCAGGCTGGATTGACCATCCACTCAACAGGCCGATCGCATGAATACCCTTGTTGTAAACCATGGCTTCAAGTTCTTCAAGTTATATCACCAAAGCTAGGGCGTCCCCCGGAAGCGACGCGGTCTTACCTTGTCCGCTAGGACCGTCAAATATCCGAGGACAGGCAGCTACCCATGGGCGGGGTATGTCTGAGCGGCGTACAGCCCATGTTAAAATCTATCTATCTATCTATCTATCTATCTATCTATCTATCTATCTATCTATCTATCTATCTATCTATCTATCTATCTATCTATCTATCTATCTATCTATCTATCTATCTATCTATCTATCTATCTATCTATCTATCTATCTATCTATCTATCTATCTATCTATCTATCTATCTATCTATCTATCTATCTATCTATCTATCTATCTATCTATCTATCTATCTATCTATCTATCTATCTATCTATCTATCTATCTATCTATCTATCTATCTATCTATCTATCTATCTATCTATCTATCTATCTATCTATCTATCTATCTATCTATCTATCTATCTATCTATCT
>OZ057405.1:44907335-44934835 GCA_964056735.1 Allodiplogaster pararmata
TTTTGGGGAGTGTAGAGCAGCATAAAGAATTTAAAACTTTAATGAGACTGTTATTTAAATATTTCTTATTCAATTAACTTGATAAGGCCGATGTATAGAGGTGCGTAATTCGAAAAAAACAGAGCGTTAATTTAAAAGCTTCCTCCCCCTCCGAAGTGAAGTTTAGCCTCCCGAAGTAAATTGCGTCCACTCGAAGTAAGTGCGGCCTCTCGAAGTAAAGTGCGGCCCCCCTCCCTTAGTAAAATTGCGCCGTACTGCTTTGCCGATATATCATACGAAAACTAGAGATAAAAAAAACAAATAACCACGCAAATCTGCCACTGCTTAGGTATCAAAGAATGATAAATTGTACGAAAAAGTTGAGAAAAAACAACAAAAATCGCTAATAAACTCATCAAGTGTCAATTTATCTAATGTTTATGCGCAGGATAACATCACTCAATAATAGTATATATTTCAAATAACTTATAATAAAAAAATTGTAATTAAAAAATTAATAAGCAAACTCGTGCGTTTGTTTTTTTAGGACATTAAATTTTTATTATTAGATTAAAATAGTGTTCTAGAACGTGATCTCTTCTCTAGAACGTGCTAATGCATTTGCTGATCTGTTTTCAACTTCAAATCCTGAACCCTTCTATGGCCCTCTTTCCAAAGCATCCTCTTCCACTCCTCTCATCCACTTTTGTACCATCTATTCCGTCGATATCCACAAGATCATCTCTCATCTTCGCCCCAAAATCAATACATCTCCTGACCACATACCCAACTTACTCTTGAAAATGTGTAGCTTGACTATTTCAATACCCCTCTCTATAATTTTTTCCAATTGTATGACTACTGGTTATTACCCGCATAAATGGAAGTCGTGTATAATTAAGCCAATTTTTAAGAAAGGAGTTAAATCTGAAGCCAATAACTATCGCCCCTTTACTCTTGTCTCATCCCTCTCTAAGGTTTTTGAAAAACACATCTTCAACCTTATCTACGAGCATTTTGAGCTGAGAAATATTCTGAATACAAACCAGTCTGGATTTCGTACCAAGCGTTCTACTGTATCATCTCTGGTTCAAGCACACTCTGTATACCTTTCATTCATATCCAGGAAGCGTTCCTTTGATATTTGCTTGATCGATTTTTCTAAAGCGTTTGACTCTGTAAACCATAGGGCACTTCTCTACAAACTCGGTTGTTCTGGCATTAACTCCTCTCTCCTTTCTCTAGTGCAATCTTTCCTCTCTGACAGGTCATTCCGCGTGCAAGTTGATGATTCATTTTCTGACAAACAATTCGTTTCTTTGGGAGTTCCTCAGGGTAGCTCATTAGGACCTCTGTTGTTCACTATTTTTATAAATGATATCGTTGATCTTCTTCCCTCCAACGTATTCTGTTTCCTATATGCTGATGATGTCAAGATAATTTCCGATTGCCCTAAATCTTTGCAATCTGCTCTTGATGAGATTTCTGATTATTCATTAACCTGGTCTCTCACTATTTCTCATCCTAAATGTTCCATCACACATTGTGGCCCGAGTAACATCTACACTATATATACCTTAGGTGAGTATAATCTACCGTCTCAGTCTATGGTGAAAGATTTAGGAATATACTATGATGCATCGCTCACTTTCTCTCGTCAAATTGATATTGTATCTAGTAACGCCACTAAGGCAGTCAACACGCTTCTGCGCTCATTCAAAACGTCCTCTGTACAGGTACTCTTGAGAGCATACAAAACCTATAACCTTCCTCTTCTAGAATATGGCTGCGAGCTCTGGTCTCCCACTTCCATTGGACTCGTCAACGATTTAGAGCGTGTCCAAAGAAATTTTACTAGACGTGTCTTCGCCAGAGCGAGTTATCCTCCTACTGACTATCCCTCTCGCCTAAAAAAATTAGCTCTCTTCTCCCTTGAATACAGACGTAATATCCAAGACCTCTGTTTCATACATAAATCAATTCACAGCAATATCATTGTTGACCCCGCAAATCTCTTCACAATACAACCATCACCATACCCTCACAGGAATTCTCACTCTCTTAGACTAGCACTCCCTTTCAAATTGCCAGATTGTCATAACACTTGTGTTTCTCGATGTATGAATATTTGGAACTCTCTTTCCTCTGAAATAGTTTTATTGCCCTCTTCTTCACTATTCAAAAAACATATTCTCAATTTAGACCATAGTTTGATCGTCACTAACAGTAAATTACGTTTTACTTGACTGAACGTTTTTTCTTTCGTTTCGATTTACTCTCATTTCTTGTGCAATAACTGAAATCACTTATGTGACAGCTTATCCGTTTGTATACTTCTTGTTTACCAAACTGGAATAAAGAATATATTACGAAAATGCAATAATACGGTAGGTTCTTTCGAGCACTATTTTAAATTGGAAAGGTGGACAGGATATGAAATCCTTTCTTCTCCTACTTTGACATACTATTTTACTTTCTCTCTCCATGTCATCGCATAGTTCCAGGATCAATCCATTCTGCCACGCGAAAGGTTTGAGAGCGATAATCGCAACTCAGTTTTTCAGTTATAAAACACTGATACGATGATCCCATTCATTGAAGGATAGAGAGATGTACACACAGAAAAAAATTGATCACCAATAATAAGGTTCCACGCATATTGATCACATTTTGAACATTTTTGGTTGCGCTGAGAGCTCAGGAACTGAACATTATATGTTTATCAGTATGTTTTACCTAAGCCGTATTTTATTTTCTCAGTTTGACTGCTATGGTTGAGGTGAGTATGTTACTTCACATATATTTTAATTTCAACAAAGAAGATTTCGTGTTTTTTTCTTGCATTCTTTTTTGTTGCATTCTTCATTCCGGTTTTTTTTTGTTGTTACATTCTTCAAAGTTTAGATTTGATCTTTTGAGAAGGCCAAAAAAAATTAGGTATTCATGTCTTTTCTGATGACTCCGAATGCTTGCAGGTCAGAAATGAACTCATCAGAAGATCAGCGCGGGGTTAGAATGAGAGAAAAAAATTACTTAAAAACTTAATAATGGTATTTTATTTTTTCCTCGTGTTTTCAAAATGCGTATTTATATATTTGCTACTTAAGATAAGAACCAGAAAAGGTACTTGTGTAGATCGACGTAGGATCCGCCCCTCTTCCCCCTCGACGGGCGGAGTTGCGGATTTATGACTAATTTTTTATACGGTCTCGTTAGCCTAAGCCGCACGGCCTCTTTAGCGTAAACTATTACTTAGCCTAAGAGTAGTCATAAATCCGTGACTCCGCCCCCGAAGGGAAAGAGCGGAGCCTACGTAGATCTGTACAAGTACCCTTATTTTAATGTAAAAATAACAGCGAGAGGGATGAGGAGGAAAATGAGAGAAAACAGGAGGAACATCGTACATCAAAATGCATGGGGGAGGAGCCTACGTCTAACTAGACAAGTGCCACGGAGTGATCTGAACAACAAAAGCTAGAGATAGTTTTCCTTTCATCGCATCATGCCTAATAAATTTTTTTAATAGAAAGAACTGTGTATTATTTTAATTGTGCTTTAACTCGTCTGTTTTTTATTTGTTGAGATTATTGAAATCTTTTCTTCTCGTTATTTCGACAATGATCGAATCATGCTTGTTGATAAACCAGTTACCCATTACAGAGAACCTTGATTTTTTAAATTCTGCTTCGACTCTTCTGTTTGTGTTCATCGATATTTTGATGGAATATTTTGATGGAATATTTTTCTTTGGTTACTCCTTAAATGCTTGTTTAAAAAGATTTCATCATGCTTGTTGGAAAATTTTTGTTGATTTAAAGTGTTCATTACATTCCAAATGAAAACGCAATTTTTGTTTTGATTTGGAAGAAATAAAAAAGAAAAAAATTTAAGTAAAAGAAAAAAGGAAGAAAATGTCGCAAATTATGGGCGAGGTTTAATACTGCACACTTTTTTGCAAGTGAACAATATTATTGACCAAAAGTGAACAGTTTAGCAGTTCGCGAATTAGGGCGAGTTGGGGCGAGTTTTACTACAGACTGAACAATATAAGGGCATTAACCACATCGTCCCCTTTATATTGTTCAGAAAAAGTATCAAAAGTGATCATTTTTTCTTTGTGTGTAGAAAATACATCATACGATCTCTAATCTCACCCTTGAGTAGATTAAAGACGCGGCTGGTAATTTTTTTCGAACGAGAACAGTAAGAAATTGTGGAAAAAAAAAGAGAAATATAATAGAGGGCTGGCTGATAAGTTCATATACAGGGTCGATTAAAAAGCAAATGAGTGGTTTAAATCACCGCAAGAGATGGAGTCATGTATTGTCAATGATTTAGAAAAGAGAAAGACTTCTCAGCACTTCAGATTGCTAACTACTACAGAAAATAAGGAACAAGAGACTCGCTGGCAAATTTGAACGAAAAAAATTGCAGGCTGAACTAAAAAAATATATTTGATGCAAAGGCCGCCGAAAATTTAACCCTTCCCACTGTTGTATGGGCCTTAAAATTTGCCTTATCATGTCTGCGTGTGTAGCTCAGTGGGGAGAGCATTCGCCCGGAATGCGAAAGGTCACGGGTTCGGTTCCCGTCACACCACACGAATTTTGCACAAGTTTCTGCTAACAGTCCGCTCTTCTGATCGGTATAAAAATCCGTTGCTTGAGATCAACGAGGAGTAGAGAATACTCTAATTTACATGAGGGCCGAACCAGGATGAGAAGAGAGGATAAAAAGAGCAAAAGAGAAAAAGGAGAAAACCCGACCATGAGCTAGTTCGCACACACAGAGAAAAATTGATCAGTTTTGATACATTTTCTGAACAATATAGAGGGGACGATGTGGTTAGTGCCCTTTATATTGTTCAATCTGTAGTAAAACTCGCCCCACCTAGCGCTAATTCGCGAACTGCGAAACTGTTCACATGTGGTCAATAATATTTTTCGCTTGGAAAAAAGTGTGCTGTATTAAACCTCGCCCAGAAATTGCGAGAAAATGAGGACAATCTTCATGAAGCATCGAATTCTAGTAAGTTTAATTTTTGTTTTATTTTTAAATGACTTGCTTATAAATTTATAATTGAGGAGCCTCTTGATATCAACGATGCATTCTTTGGCGGAAGAACCGAGACGTTCAAACTGCATGCAAAATGTCAAGAAGGATGGAGCATCCGCTATCAAGATGTTTGCAGGTTACCGATTATCTCTTTGTCATGGTCTTTTTTATGTTCAACAATCTTCTTTCAGCCTTTACCCATTCACCAACAAGTATGTACAAGCCATATCCCATCGGAGTTGGAGTCTACGTTTCTGGAGAGGCTATCCCGTGCCCAATCAACGATGCACAAGATTTGGGTGTAAATGGATTCCTCAAGTGCAGAGTATGTTTTCTTATTGAATTCGTAACGTCTTCCTGTAACTTATTTACAATCCTATTGTTCAGGTATTGGCACCACCCAAATTGCATCTACCGGTTCTGTGTATGAGAGTGGTAGGAAAGTGCATCTACGCACTATGTCAACAATGTGCTCTGGAAAAGTCCCCAGAGAGCTCTTGTGCGCATACAGATGAGGAGAGAGCTTTCGAGGGAACATGGGCCACGGAGGAGATCAAGCTCGCCTTGAGAATTGGCTATACAGTTCTGAACGCCTATGAGGTAGTCACTTTTCATATATATATATATACATATATCACAGTCATTCATTACTACAATTCAGGGAAGACATTATGAGAACTGGAGCCAATACGAAATGAATCCTGAAAGCGGGCATGTACGTCACGGCATTCTCTCCGAGTACATGAACACATTTGTGAAGCTCAAAACGGTTAGTGATTTTAATTATTGTTTAGTAGTGTGTTGTTGATTCTCATATGATCTTTTCAAAAATGAAGCTGTTTGAAGGAGGCAAACGGATGGCCCAGAGACGTTGGCGATGACGTCATGAAGCAGGCTGAGTACATTGAGGCCTTCAAGCAGAGAGAAGGAGTGACGCTCGACCCTACAAAGAAGGTGCCAAACAGCGCAGCAAGACAAGTCGCAAAGCTGATGCTCAATTCCTTGGTAAGATTCTTTCTGTGTATTAGATAATTACAAACAAGTTATTCTGAATTTTCAGTGGGGAAAACTCGGAGAACGCTCGGGAAGGAAACAGCAGGAAATGATTGTCTCCCCCGAAAGACTGCACAGCCTTCTGATCGAGGCCGAGACCGAGGTTGGGGACATTATTGTCCTCACCGATGAGAAGCTCTGGGTCTCCTTCAAGAAGAAGACTGGCCATTCCGAGCCGATAAGCACTACTTCCCTGGCGTCGGCAGTGCTCACGACGGCTTACGCGAGAGTGACTTTTTACAATATCATCTCGCGAGTGCAAAGCTCCAGACTGCTGTATTGTGGTTCGTTTAAATTTTTTCATTATTCTTTGCTGTATATTCCAATTATTTTTGTTTCAACCTTAATTTTTTAGACACGGACTCGATCATCTACCTTCACAAAGACAGTGAAGTGGACCCCCTGGAGGAGCTGAAGGGGACTCGATCATCTACCTTCACAAAGACAGTGAAGTGGACCCCCTGGACGAGCTGAAGGGGAACTTTCTCGGGGACTTGACGGATGAAATTCCTGGAAAAGGAACAGAGTTCGTGTCGCAGGGACCCAAAGCCTATGCATACAAATACGTCACGCATGATGGCACGGTGAGAATTTTAAATTCAATGGTTCATGAGGATTTCAAATTGGAGAAACATGTCTTGATTTCTTGCAGGAAAAGAGCGTGGTAAAGTGCAAGGGCTTCCCTCTCACGTCCGAAGCATCGCAGAAGATTCATTTCGAGCAGAAGCGCCAATTTGTAAGAAAAATGAAGAAAGGTGACAAACCTTTCCCTGTCACAGTCACCTATGACAGAATAGTCACAGAGAGAAGTCACACGGTGACATCTCTTCCTCAAAAGAAGAAGTTGAACGCCGTGTTTGATAAAAGGGTTATCGTCCGGGGGACGTACAATACAATCCCTTATGGATTTAAGGAATGATGTATATTTAACTAAATGAACTGTTGAAATTAGATTTTTCATTACTCGCTTTGCTTATTTTTTCTCTAAGTAATAAAATACTATTCTATTTAGTTCATTTTTGTCTAATGCTTGTTTCGTTTCGTCTTTGAGACGATAAAATGTTGTTGCTAATCTTTGTGTTTTTTTTGTTCTACAAAGACGAAAGAATACATGACATGTTCTGATTTTTTATTACTCGTTTTGTTTTTTTTCTCTAAGTAATAAAATACTAAGCTATTTAGTTCATTTTCGTCTATTGCTTGTTTCGTTTTGTCTTTGAGATGATAAAATGTTGTTGCGAATCTTTGTGTTCTTTGTTCTACAAAAGCGAAAGAATACATGACGTATTCTTTACCGCAAAGAGTGCAAGTTGCGAGAGTAGGAGATGGCTTCCTTCCAAGATCGTATCCATAGATTATGCGTGTATGAAAACAGTGGTTATTGGAAACACATGATAAAAAATGTTTAATAAAAGATTGAAAAATACACATCGGAGAGAGTGTCTAAAAAGTGTGTCTTTCTGAGAAAGACTACACTGTAAGAGAAAAACGCTAGAGAGCGTAAAAGAAAATAGCATGCAATATTGAGAGACGCAGATGAATGCATCATGGATGGTTATGTTTTTCAAGAGATTCAGAGAAAAAATGTCTGACAGAGTATAAAGAGAGAGAGAGAAATAGTGTAAAATTGTGAGAGAAAGAGAGAGAGAAAGAGAGAGGGAAAGAGAGGGAGAAAGAGAAAAAAAGAGAGAGAAAGAGAGAGTATAAAGAGAGAGAGAAAGAGAAAGAGAAAGAGAAAGAGAAAGAGAGAGATAAAAAGAGAGAGAGGGAGATAAAAGAGGGAGAGAAAAGAGAGAGAGAGAAAGAAAGAGAGAGAGAAAGAGAGAGAGAAAGAGAGAGAGATAAAGAAAGAGAGAGAGAAAGAAAGAGAGAGAGAAAGAGAGAAAGAAAGATAAATAGAGAGAGAGAAAAAAGAGAGAGAAAGAAAGAGAAATAGAGAGAGAGAGATAAAGATCAGCTGGAGTGATTCTTTGTGGTCAGAGAAAAAGTCTCTCAATTTAACACGCTATTAAAAATTGGTCACAGAGTCATCCACCTCACACAAAGGTCTCTTTCTGAAGAATCCTTTGAGTGCTTTTTTAATCAATTCTTCATCGATAGCGTGTTTCTTGCTCCTGTGCACAAATTGAGTGAGTGTGATAACCGCGCTTTTGTGCGTAACCAGATTTGATTAGCTGAGACCTATGGTGTGTAAGTGAGCAAGAAAGTTGACTATGTCCGGGGTTTTTGGGTAGTGTTTGTCTAGCTGCTTCTCATTGCAGTAACTAGCCCACTTCCTTAAAGCAAAAAACTCTTGAATATCGTCGTGCTATATCTGACCTTTTATTTATTCATAAATGTGTCCACAAAAAATGTGAACTTGAAACTATGAACTTGTTTCAATTGTCTGCAGTACAGAGATTTTCTCGCCATTCTCATGAGCTCAGGCTAAAAACACCTCATAATATTAGCAAATGTTCTATTTCTACATGTGTTTCTCGCCAGCTATCAGTATGGAATTCATTACCTTTTGAGATCGTCAGTACACCTAATACTGCTAGTTTCAAAAAACAATTATTATCTCTGCCTACTGAAAAGATATTACCTAAACCTTTCGTTCATGACTAATATAATTGTCGATTTTAAGTATATCACCCTCCCCCCCCCTTTTTCATCTATACCGCAACCCCTAAACACCGCCACGTAGAAGAAAGTCCATGCATTAAACTTTGTTTTTGTTTGTGTTTTTCATGATATCTCATGTGCTTGGAATAAAGAAATGAAATGAAATGAAATTGTATTGACTGTGGGTCCCTGGGGCCCAGTTATTCATAACTTCATCTATGGCTGTTTGGTTATAACCTGCTTTTCTAAAGAACTTCCTGATATCTTCCATGCTATCAGGCGTAAACTCCCGTTCACCGTCTTGGGATGTGGCTCTCCCTTTTGATCTGTCAGCAAATCTGCTTGGTAAAGAAGAGGCAACATTAGTCCCTGCGAGTATTTCAGTACTAGGGGATACCACCATTGGCCTGGCCAATGAGGGGTCACCAACAAAAGATCCACTCTCTCTTGAGCTGCCTTTTGAACAATTCTTCCGATCAACGGGAAAGGTGGAAATGCGTAACTTGAGATCCCCGACCAACTCTGAGCGAATGCGTCGGTCGCTGTTGAGAGGGGTCTGGACGGTAGGATACGAACTTTTTGCATTTGAAATTAAGTCTAGAGGCGAATAAGTCCCAGTCTGGTTTTCCAAATGTCTTGAAAATGAGATTGGTCAAGTTCGTGTGCAGACTGAATTCTGTCATTTCTAGAAAGTTGCGAGATTCGAAGTCTGCTACAGTATTTTCTATACCAGGTTTGCAGGTTGCAATTAAGTGCAAATTTCTATCTCTGGCGAAGTTCCAAATCATATGTGTTACACTGTCAAGCTGTGCACTCTTTGACCCTCCGAACTTGTTAATATAGTATACTGCAGATGTGTTATCAATTCTAGTCGGATAGTTGTATTCCTCTTATTATCTATAAAAGAACCAAGGGTGAAAAAAGCCGCTAAGGCTTCCTTTACGTTAATATGAAAGGATCTTTCGTTTTCCGACCATCTACCGCCAGTTGTTATCCCATTCCAAACCGCGCCCCAACCCTCATCAGAAGCATCTGATGTAACCGTATCTGTTATGACCGGTTTCCAGATGATATCTTCATAATGCTCTGATGAGAATTGGTTACACCACCATCTTAACTTTTCTTTTACAGCTGATGGTATGGTAGCTATTTTATCAAAAGATGATGGTTGATTTGGGTTTGTCTTTTTTGTTAACCAACGTTGAATTGTACGCAGGTGAAATTGTAGATAACCCGATATTGGAAGAAATGAAGTTGCTTTCCCTAGGAAAGTCGCAATTCTACTCAACCTTACTTGGTCTCTCTCCAATATCTCTGAGGCTAATTGTTTAACCTTGATTATCTTTTTTTGTGGTATCTGTACTGTTCCTTTGCAAGTATCCACAATGAATCCCAGAAATTCGACTCTAGTAGACGGTATGGTACAAGACTTCTTCTTGTTCACTGTCAAACCCAGGTTTTCAAATAGCCTCTGTGCTCGATCTACTATTTCTGTTAATTTGGTTTTGTTGTTCTCAAAGATGATCCAGTCATCTAGGTAAACCAAAAGTCGAACTCCTAGTGCACTCAGCTATTCAACGACTACTTTCATTAAGCGTGAATAAACGTAAGGAGCTGATGCTAGACCGAAAGGAAGAACTGTGAACTTGTACTGTTTTCCCTTGAATTCAAAACCCAGATATTTTTGATGGTCTTTGTGGATGGGTATTGCTTGATATACATCTTGAAAATCAATTTTGACCATGAAATCCCTACTCGCGAGACTGCGAATCATGTGAAATTGATCCATTTTAAAAAGTTTAACGTTAAAGTATGCGTTTAAGGGTTTCAAGTTGATAATTGGTCTTGATCCCCCTTCTTTCTTTTTGACACAGAAGATGCTAGATAACCAAACCTTCTCCCCAGTTTGTACTTCGACAATTGCTCCTTTTGATAAGAGGTGTTGCACTTCCTTTCCAATAAGGGATTCGTCTTTCCTAGCTCTATTCACCTTACTTAGACCTCTCATAAGTGTGGGTGATCTTTCAAAATCCAAGCAGTACCCCTAGACACATCGTTTAACCCAAGAATCGCTGGATAGTTTAACCCATCCTCCTCCCCCTCTCTCTTTCTCCTCCACCTAGCTTTTCCTCCCCCTCTCTCTTCCACCTCTCCCTCTCTCTACCTCCTCCCATTTCTCTTCCTCCTCCCTTCTCTCTTCCTCCTCCCCCTATCTTCCCCCCTCTCTCTACCTCTTCTCCATCTCTCTTCCTCCTCCCCTATCTATTCCTCCCCCTCTCTACCTCCTTCCCCTCTCTCTTCCTCAGAGCAACAAAAACAATGAATAAAATTTTCGAAATTAAATTGGCAAAACTAAAACTGTAACTAATACCATGTTTCTTACAAGCCATTCCCCAAGTGTGCATATCTTGAGCTGATAAATTATTGAGCATGGTTCCTTATTTTCCCGGCTTTTAGTTGAAGGGAGGAATCTCGGGTCCTTACGATAGTCTTACAAATATTGTTATTCTCACAGGAACAATTCGCTGACTTTTTTGTTGGCTTTGGCTTCTCCCATTTCTTCCGCGAAGCTTTGAACTTGTCGAGTGACTCGACAATTTCATTCGATCCCGCCCTTTTCTGTGCCTCTTCCAGCAGACTCTTCCCGGAAAGTCGTGGCATGACCTCTCCTCCGTGGATCATATGGTCCTCGGCGACCGGTGCAGTCTTGATCGAAGGCATGGCTCGGCGGGGATCCACATTGATTGCTTTGAGAACTATTTCTCTTCGCAAAGCTGTGAGGTCCTGGTGGATGTTTCCCAAGACGTTCATCGCGGTCTTGATGTAGCTTAGCATCCTCGCGTCACCTGCGTCGGTCTTTTCAGTATTGCTCTGCAGTGCCATCGCTAAGGCTGCCATTCCAGCCATTACTCCGGAATCGAGCGCAAGCAACTGCAATCAATTCATTTTTAGAATCTTTATTCAAGAGTTTTCAAAATTTACCTTCTAGGAATACAATTTCGATCTCTTGAATTTTAATTTACCTGGGGCTCAAAAATCTTTCCCGAAGCTCCTCTTTCCTGAGGGATCTCGTCATCGATCTTTGGTGGAAGAGCATAAATCGAAGTGGGGAGTGGCATCGCTTGCATCAAAGCTTCTGTTTCGGCTGCCGACCAACTTACTCCCTTGGCGTTTTCTTCGAAAATTCCCAATATCTCTCCGTCTATTGCAGTTCGTGTTCGAGCCACTCGAACAATAGACTTTGGCGGGTCCGGCACTTCTCGGCTTGCGTTTGTGAAGTTCGCACGTTTGGGAACCGACAACTCTGATTGACGAGATATGGGCGAGTTCTCTATCGTTCGTTTTTTAAAGATCTCTTCCAGGTTTCTGACGTCGTCCTCTGAATCTTCAGAGGACGAATATGACGAGGAAGATGAGGGAGATGGAGATCTTCTTCTTCTCATCGCTGCTCGCTGCCTCTTTCCCTTTCTATTCGAAGATCCTTCCGCTTTGAGAGAAAGGTCTTTTGTGATGGAAGAGTTGCTAGGATCGGCCTCGTCCTCATGATTCTCTTCCATCCTGCAACAATATTTAAAGATCTAGAGAACCTTGATTTCTTTTAAGCATCATCAAGTGCGTGAAAGTTATCTATGAAGTCATAGTTCGACCAGTATTCACTCCTTATAATATACCCCAAATGACAAATATCATGAATGGGATATAGTTATGTTAAAGACTCTGTTGTCTACGTCAGCTTTTTTTCTACTATCTTCTAAAAGAAAATTGTAGGCGTTCTGAACTAGTGCATCTACCCAGGCTATGAACTACATTCAAGCCTTCAACAAGAGTTTTAGATTTCAAAGAATCAACTCATGTTGTTACTTCCTCCACCAACTCAACCGTCTCCCGGAACTCTGACAAGTCAGAGTCCCCTGTGAGAAACGGGATAGGTTCTCAGAAGTACCCTTTAAAAAAGTGTTTAAGGTTAAGATTCTTGTGAATCCACCCAGGCTATGAATGAAATTCAAGCCTCCAACACGAGTTCTTGATTCCGTAAAATCAACTCATGTTGTTACTTCCTCCACAAACTCAACCGTCTCCACCGGTACCTCTGACAAGTCAGAGTCCCTGGTGAGAAACGGGATAGGTTCTCAGAAGTACCCTTTAAAAAAGGGTTTAAGGTTAAGAATCTTGTGAATCCACCCAGGCTATGAATGAATTTCAAGCCTCCAACACGAGTTCTTGATTCCGTAAAATCAACTCATGTTGTTACTTCCTCCACCAACTCAACCGTCTCCACCGGTACCTCTGACAAGTCAGAGTCCCTGGTGAGAAACGGGAAAGGTTCTCAGAAGTACCTTTAAAAAAAGGTTTGAGGTTAAGATTCTCGCGAATCCTCCGAGCCTATGAATTAAATTCAAGCCTCCAACACGAGTTCTTGATTCCGGAAAATCAACTCATGTTGTCACTTCCTCCACCAACTCAACCGTCTCCACCGGTCCATCTGACAAGTCAGAGTCCCTGGTGAGAAACGGGATAGGTTCTTAGAAGTACCTTTAATTAAAGGGTTTTAGGTTAAGATTCTCGCGAATCCACCCAGGCTATGAATAAATTCAAGCCTCCAACACGAGTTTCTGATTCCGAAAAATCAACTCGTGTTGCTTCTTCCTCCACCACTTCAACTGTTCAACCGGTACGTCTGACAAGTTAGCGTCCCAGGTAGGAACATGAAAGGTTCTTGGAAGGTTTGGGTAAGACGTCCTAGAGGAGTCGGATCCCAAGGAGACGTGGAAGGGAAGACCAGGATAGCGGCTCATCGAAGAGACGGTCAGAGTGCCCTTTTTATACTGGTTGGCGAGCAAACACTCGCGCGTTAACACTGGAAGAATGTGTTTTGCGAATGCATAAGAACACACTCCTTATGTTACATATTATTTTTATCGAGTAGAAAATCACGTGGACAAGAGTGCTACCCCTCTTGTCCTTCTTCCAGAAGTGATCTACTTCGATCTAAAAAAAGGTACATCTTGCTAGTGCGCGCAGGGTGCATAGCTATCTGATGAAGATGAGCAGTGAAGTATAATACAAAAAAATGCGAAGCATGGGAGAAAACGTTGTAAAATATTAGGAAAAATAATACAATTGATTAACATTTGAAGTTAATTTTCTTGAGTATTTCAAGTTCAATGAATAGGCATGAGTCTTAGATCAACGGAAAGGAAAAAAACTTAGCTTTCTGAACTTGGAGACAGTATTATGATAGAGACTTCTCAGAATAAGTTTTCACGTTAAGTAAAAATAACTTGAAAGTATGAAGCACCAGACTTAGCACTAATAACTAATAACCTATGCACTAATAACCTATGCACTTCTATGACACTTCTCAAAAATCTTTAAATTAAATACAGAAGAAAACAGTTTAAAAACAAAACTAACTTTTAGAAGAACCTTTCAAAAAGTTTTTTGTTCTAACTCGCTGCCTTAGAAATTAATCGCATGTTTTTCATGAGTAATCGAGCTCGATTGACAGTTAAACCGTACGTTTTCACACTGTTTCAGCGCATTTGATGTGAGGGGACGCAATTTTGTTGTTTTTTTTTATTGTACGAACTGCTAATAAATACAGTCTGTTAACATCTTGCAAACTATTCGTAATGAAAATAGACTTGCATATGAAATCTCTACTTCTCTGACTTTTTGCTCTATTTTTCGTTCTCTCGCACTGGTCGTTGTTTCCGTCGTAGTTTTAGAGTGAGTTCGTAAACGAAACAATGAGCTCACGATCTCTTGTATGACCTTTTAATTTCTTCAGTGTTAATTACACTGATAAAAACAAGAGTTCATGTCGCAGACAACGAGCTATGTGACCGGTCGACGACCGGTCACAGAGTTAAAACAGGGATTAAACGTACGGCAGTGAAAAGTGACCTCCCCCAAGTAAAGTGCGGCCCCCAAGTCACAAAGTGCCCAATAAGAATAAAATAATTGAAAAGCTGGCTCAACTGGAAATCTAGGTGCGATCTGCGTCTCTTATCTTTGGTAAGATGCCAAAAATCGAAAACGCGCATAGATAATCTTACAAAAGTTCTCATTCCTGAGCCGTACGGTTTCTTTTTTAAGCCGTACGGTCTCTCTCCTAAGCCGTACGGTCTCTTTCCTAAGCCGTACGGTCTCTCTCCTAAGCCGTACGGTATATTTCCTAAACCGTACGGTCTTTTTCCTAAGCCGTACGGTCTCTTTGCTAAGCCGTACAGTCTCTTTCCTAAGCCGTACGGTCTCTCTCCTAAGCCGTACGGTCTATTTCCTGAGCCGTACGGTCTCTTTCCTAAGCCGTACGGTCTCTCTCCTAAGCCGTACGGTCTCTCTCCTAAGCCGTACGGTCTATTTCCTAAGCCGTACGGTCTATTTCCTAAGCCGTACGGTCTCTTTCCTAAGCCGTACGGTCTATTTCCTAAGCCGTACGGTCTCTTTCCTAAGCCGTACGGTCTCTCTCCTAAGCCGTACGGTATCTTTCCTAAACCATACGGTATTTTTCCTAAGCCGTACGGTCTCTTTGCTAAGCCGTGCAGTCTCTTTCCTAAGCCGTACGTCTCTTTTGTAAGCCGTACGGCCTCGCTAACGTAACCTGGCACTTGTCTAGTTCGACGCAGGCTCCTCTCCCCTCCATTTTGCTGCACGATGTTGCTTCTGTTCTCTCTCATTTTCCTCTCTTTTTAATCTCTCTCCCTGTTTTCACATTAAATTACGCTTAGGCATGGTAATAGTTTAAAATAGTTTTTTTTTATAGTTTTTTTTAAAAAAAAAAAAAAATAAATACGAGGCCGTACGGCTTAGGCTAAGGAGACCGTATCAAAAAGTCATAAATCATAAATCCGTGACTCGGATTTATGACTAATCCGTGACTCCGCCCCCCAAGGGGGAAGAGGAGCGGAGCTTACGTCGATTTGGACAAGTACTCGTAACCTTTTCCTAAGCCTAAGCAGAAAAAACATGAAAAGTACCAGAAAAACTTTTGTTCCTGAGTTTGTGATTTAATTGTCAGGCTGACTTGTACAAAGCTTTGTGAATGATTTCATCAACGAAAACAGCAGAAGTTCTGAAGAGAGCGTGAGGTGATAGCAAGCTATTACGAAGAGGCAGCGAAAAATCAGAGAAAACTCTGCAGTCTGACGCTGCACCACACCTAGGTTTCGAGCAGAGCCGAAAGGTGTTTTGTTACCGAAATCTTGTTCAACAATATTTCGAAAAAATGTGTATATTGTCTTTTCAAACAAGATGTTTTCCAAGCCTTGTAGAACATAAGAAAAGATTTTCATTTGCTCGCGAAAACTAGTTTGAAAATTTGGTTTAAAGCCTTACCTGAGCGTTGTTCTTAGCAGTAAATAGATCAGTGGTTCCCTTCATGCGTTGTAGGCTCACCTTCGTATCTTGCACCAAATGATTCAGTAACCATCCATATGCATTTAGAACATCTGAATGGTTGTTAAATCCCAAATTATTGTTATTACCTTCGGATAACTACTTTTTACTTGAACATAAATTGAATTTTAAATTAGACTTTTAAATGCACATGAATTTTAAATCAGACCAAAATACGTATTCCTATTGAGGCCATCCTTCTTGAAATGAGCTCTGATTACATACAAGGTTAAAAATTATCTTATCCGTTCTTTTCTCACGAGCAGGTCCTCGAAAGTCTCAATCGGAGAAACATTATCAGGCCCTAAAGTATACAACAGTGGTGTTCCCCAGGGGAGTTGCCTTGGACCCCTCCTCTTTTCAATATTTATAAATGATATCATGGAGCACATAGAGCCAGATGTCCATGGTTTTCTATATGCCGATGACCTCAAAATTTTTTCCAAGAACAGAGACTCTCTTCAGAAAAGTCTGGATTCCATTTCCGATTACTCACTGACTTGGGGACTTGTGATATCAACTCAAAAATGCTTTATCATGCACTGTGGTCCTAGGAATCCAAAAGTAACATATAACCTAGAAGACAATATCATACCAACTACTTCATTAGTGAAAGATCTTGGCATTACATTTCAGGAAGGTATCACATTCTCTAAACATATTGAACTAACCTCCCTAAAGTCCCAAAAATGTATAAACATGATCTTCAGAGCCTTTAAAACCAAATCAATTAAAGTTCTGCTCAGAATATACACCACATACATAAGACCCCTTATTGAATATGGGAGTGAGGTATGGTCCCCAGTAACTATCGGTCTCGTTAACTGCATAGAAAAAGTGCAAAGATCATTTACACGAAGGTTACTACAAAGGGCCGGATTACCCAAAATGAGTTATGTTGCTAGACTGAATTTTCTTTCCATCTCCTCGCTTGAATATAGAAGAAATGTGGCCGATCTTGTGTTCATCCATAAATGTCTGCACGGAAATATTCAAGTAGATTACTCAAATATGTTTAAACTTTGCCCATCGCCTTATTCGCTGAGAGAGTCGAATAACTACAGAATATGCTTGCCGTGTAAATATCAAAGCAGAACAAGCACTTGTGCCTCAAGAATGATTAATGTCTGGAATAAGTTACCTTGTTCTTTGGTTTCTACAAGCTCTTCTAGCATTTTTAGAAATGAACTTATCAAGCTTGATTGTGAGACCATTGTCACCAACTCTAGAATACATTTTTAATTCAAGTGCTTTGTTTCTTCAAATGTTTTGTTTCTGTTTCTCCTCTTTTTTTTCAATTTTATTTGTGTTCTCAGTTAGCTCTCGAATGATAAAGAGTGAGTTGAATTTTTGGAATTTCAAGTTATTATTGCGGATGAATAGTTCTTAATTGCTGATGAATAGTTCATAACTGAAGATACAAGCTTTGCTTTCTTTGCTTTTTTTTGTGTGCTTTCCTATTTTCCTAAAATGAAATGTTCCTCATTGTTCTTGTCATATTTAGATCTCACTTTTCATAACCTTCACTGAATTCACTTTTCTTGTGACAGTGTCATCTGTTTCGTCACTTAACATTATGTTTTGTTTCAAGCGGAATAAAGAATTGAATTGAATTAATTAGAAGCTTTGGCTGTGAAAAAAATATAAAAAGGTTAGCCCAAACTTTTCAGTATAACGTCTCTATAACGACATATTTCCGTCATAATCTTTGCTATGAACAAGCTTAACATTTCCTCAAACCGCTTAAATCAAGGTATGGAACTTTCGATAAATCTTGTCCGTCTCTCACTCTACCCAAAAATTCCCATTGATAGTCGCTCGAAAATTTATACAATCAACCAGACAATGCCTTCATCTCATTTGAGAAAAGCGCGTATCCTAGTGTAGCGTTTTTTCAGACACGCGCAAAAATGACTGTCAGTCTTTTCAGTAGTAAAGAAAACTCTCACCAGTCACAATGCATGAACTCCAGGCACCCGAAAATTTGTGGAAAGACTTGTGCAGGAAGTCCGCAGTCCCCATGGGGCTCGTAGAAGTCCGTTCCTCGCTCTTGGCCAGCAAGTAGTTGGCTGCTTGCTGCACGATCATATTGTTCTCCCCCTCGAAGGTTTGCGATGGGTCGAAGGAGTCACGCAGCTCATTGAGACGGGAGCAGAAGAGCATTCTGAAGATTCATAGGGGTCATTGCTCGGAAAAAAACTTTGCTCTTTTTCGAAATACGTTTAATAGAGCAACATATTGATTAGGGACATTGTTAGCTGAATGGGTGAAGGCATCGCCCGGTAGGTAAATTTCGAGGTTAACGCGCGGCGAAACGCAGTTTAGTTTTTGTAAGCATGGGTCGTTCTTATGTTATAAGAACTATAACAAGATCAACTTCAAACTTCAAGTAGTTAATACGACAAATGATTGAACTATCGCACAGGAAAAAGCTAGACAATGGGCGGGATCGAACCCAGCCATCTCTACTCAAACTGGGAGCGCGCGTTACCGTGCCTGACTAAGAGAACAAGGCATATGAGTCTTTCATATAACACTATCGCACGGAATAGCAAAGTGTCCCCGTCGTGTAATGGTAACGCGCGCTCCCGGTTTGAGTCGAGATGGCTGGTTTCGATCCCACCCGGTGGACTAGCTTTTTTCCTGTGTGATAGTTCAATCATTGGTCATCTTAACCAGGCATCACTGCCTTTAAACTGTGTAACTTAGAATTAGAAGATTTATCATCCAAATTCAAATAGTATTGCATAATCGCCAAAATAATACAGTAATGTTTCAGATTATCAGGGATCTTTTTTGTAAGATGGCTATACTGAAAGTTTTCGAAGGGATATTTGGTTGGAAGATTTGCTCTGAGGTCACTTAAAACCTTCACGGTAATGTAGATACGAATATATATGGCACTTCATATAAAATAACAAGTCAAACTCACATTCTTATCTATTGTTTCTTCAGTAGTTTACATATTTGTGAAGCGCTTGCTCCCGGTGAGAGAGAGAAAGGGAGAGAAAGAGAGAGAGAGAGAGAGAGAGAGAGAGAGAGAGAGAGAGGAGAGAGAGAGAGGGCCGTATTCGATACCGGTAGAGAGACAGAACTGACCCGTGACCACCGCAAGCAGCCCTCGCCTCAGCCAATGCTTGTATGCCTAGCCAAGTCGAACGAGGCTTGGCAGCTGAGGAAAGAGCGTGTACTTCCCTGCTCATTTCCACCTGTAAAACTGTCGAATTCAGCACTGGAATCCGGTATTGAGCAATTACGAACTATGGCATTCGATCGCACAAGACCATGCTGTTAAATTTGGAAGATTTTGAGATCATGACGATCATTTCTGAAATTTTCACGTCATGCTCTTCATGTCAAACAAAAAAGAGAGTTAAGAAAGACTTTGTAACTAGTTTTCAAAATTTCTAAGACTCATAAGAACACGCCAATTCGTCGCTCTTCTCTCCGCTCATCACTCGCATCATGTACTCGTTGAACTTGTCCGAGAATCGTCGATGGAAGATCTTAATGCAAATCGCTGCCGAGAGCATCGGTAGGACACGCCTCCTCTGCAGAGGGTAGGACAAGATAGACTGCTCCTCTGCAAGAGATCTACGCTTACCTATGACAACGGTTGTGGCACAGTGGTGATGTGCGCGACAATTTCGTCTTTCAAATTTGAACCCCTGATAATTTGCTGAAATGACAGAGAACTTCGGCAGAAATCTAATGCTTTGTTTTATAATATAATACCAAATCTTGGAAGCTTCAAGAATTCTTTACAAGCTTACTACTTCAAGCTATCTTCTCACTTCAAGCTACTTGTTTGTGCTTTCATACTTTATATGTATGTAGATCGCACTTTTTGAAAACAAGTTCATTTGCAAAGAATTCGCTGCCTATGAGTGTGAAAATTGTTTAAATTAGTTCGAAATTGGCTGTTTAACATGAAACGTTGTTCACCTTTGCCGGGTGGCCCGAACTGCTTCCGTACGGCGGAGTATCGGATGCTGATTGTTGCTGCCAGTATGCATGCGAGAGCACCCTTAGCATGAATGAGCACCCTTTCTTTCTCTCACAGTTTACTAATAAGTGCGTAGGTTTTTACGAACTTCCGAGGCATTTTCCTTTCACATCTTAAGCATACAAGAGTTTATAATAGAGTGTATATGTAATAGCTTGTATTATTACTGTGACGTCTCAAACCAGCTTCTTTAAACTTATTCTCGCTGATCGTCCTGTTTCCATGCCTATGAGTAATAATAATCTTCCTCGCGCTTGTTTCCGCCTCGCGGCAGGGTACGCGCTCCCCTGAGATGCAGGACAGACCTACCCTGGTAGAACCAATGGCTGCCTGCTAGATCACTGCTAGTGTGAATAGCAGCTGTGGGGAGAGTCAGAATCGTGCATGAGTTTTACCAACATTTCTTAACCCTTTTGGTTTGGGTGGATCTGTCCGGGGGACTCTTCGAACAATAGTCAAACACACTACAATTATGCAACGCCCGGAAATTGTCTTTCTATGCCTATGAGTTTATTTGAAAAATTGCAAAAACTTTTCAATATTTCAGTTATATGACCATGGCAAAGGTTATACGGTCGTTGCAAAAACTAGCAGTTTCCATACATACATACATATAACTAAAACTTTAAAACATTCCTTATTTTATTCAAAGTGTAATAAATGTGAGTAATGATTCAACAAGGTATCATTTGTTGATGAAAATTGTATACTCAAACCCTGATTTTAACCAATATATACCTTCCCCACAATGCCAACTCTCCCAATAGAAAGCGCGCCGAGTGAGACGGATTTCCTCTCCCTCTCGTTCTTGAAAGCAGAGACATAGCGGCCATCTTCTGTCACATCACATCCTTTATTCAGTAGGCTTGTCAACGGAGCTCTATGTTGCTGAATGGGAAGATGGGGCTAAGAATTTATCCGGTAGTATCAGAAGTTGGAGCATTGGTACCGAGCTCATGAGAAGATTTTTTTCCCAAGGCTAATGATATTAAAATGCGAATGAGATTTCGGAACAGAAACTATTCTAGTTAAAAGAATAATTGTACAGTAAGAGTAGAAGTAAAATAAGAACTTAGAAGATGGCATAAAATTAAATCTTAGCTTAAGATGTATGAGAGTTTGAACCAAACAGGGAACCGCAAAGAAAAAAAGTGTTTTGGAATAAATAAGGTAGAAGAGAGAGAGAGAGAAACGCCTACACTGAGTCAGATCGAACAATTCTCCAGTGTGATCTTTGCACCGGAGGACTCACTCACTCTCCTTACTCCAGAATATTGGCAAATGAAGTACCCAAACATTGAAATCTCAGCTTTTTAAGAATTAAAATCATAAGAGAATGGCAAATTAAGAATTGAGGAAGAGAAAATGAGAAAGGGAGAGAGAAATGGATAGAAGAAGAGAGTAAGAGAGAGAAATGGAAAGAGAGACAGAGGGAGGACAAAAAGAAATAGTGAGAGAGAGATAAGTACAGAGAAGAAGAGAGTTATAGAGAATAAGATACAAAGAGAGACATAGTTGCTAAAGTTGGAGGGTAAAAGAGAGAAAGAGTATGTAAAAGTGGAGAAATGGGAAGACTAGAAGAGTGAAAGCCCCACCTTGAACTGCATCCATCCATTCTCAACAGCATTCCACTGCCCTTGCTTCTCTCCCATGTCTCCAATGACGATACCTTCCAAGGGATTCCAAGTCTTCATATCCCTCACTTGTAACACAAACGAATGTAGCCCGTGGCATTTACCGCTCACCCATAACAGAGCGAAAACTACTGCGTGTGTGGCCGACATTCCTGGAAATCGGTTCTCAGTCCTCTTCCCTGCATACACTGAGACTAATTTTTAAAATCGCATTCGACAATGTGTGCTCGGTTGGTGTATTGGTAACGCTCTACAAGCCCCGGTTAGGCAGCGGAGGTTCGGTCCCGTCCGAGTGCCATTTTTGCCCGTGCGATGGGTTTCTTACACTGAGAATATTAGTTTTTCTTTTTGCTCTCCTTTCTGGTCGATCAGGTAAAGCATCAGTTTCCTTAGAACCCTTGAAACTTTCCGTGTACTTTTTGAACATAGACACTCGATGGAAACGCTAAGTGGTCAACCAAGACGCTTCAGTGCAAAATCACAGTTGCTCATTTTTTAAAGCTAAATTTTTCATAACTGTTTGTAGAATTAGGTTACGAAGATTACTATGTCTTTCTCCCACATTAAAACCACTATTTCGACCTATTTTGGAAAAGAAACTTCAACGTACCGAGATTACCGGCCCACACTTTGGTCGATTCGATGTTCGGAGTGTCGAAAACAAACTCTCCTCGGTCAAATGTGGCCGTCGTTTGCATTTGTTGAGAGTTGGAGCCGTGACTGAGTTCCGTGAGGCAAAAGCAGCCCACGATCTGCACAAAAGCATTTCTCTTGTTTACGGAAAATCTTTAAAATCTATCCGTTTCTCAAAAAGCTAAGGATAAAATAGTATCCAAAGGTTTTGTATCGAAGGGAACTGAATCTCTGCTCTCTGCTTCCCATGTCGATCTCTAACCATTGAGTTAGCAATGTGTTAGCAATCCCTCGCTTTTCCAAAGGTCTTTTATATCCAAAGGTCGATACATGTAAGGTTAGGATCACGGTTGCGCATTTTTCGATTTTCGTTTTTCTGGTTTTTCCGTTTTTTTGACATTTTCCCATAAAAAAGAAGTTTTTCGACTTTTTCGAAAAATCTAATTCGAAAAAGTCTTCAGAAAAAATTTTACCGAGAAAAAAACCCAAAAAAATTGAAAAAAATAATTATTTTCAGCTCATGGTTTTTATTTATCAGTTTTTTTATTCTTCTGCTTAGAAAGTTCAGCGTTATCTCGACTTCACAGTCATTTCGTCTCCGAAAATATGAATTAGGAAACCGGACTGTTTTTTTAAAAGAATGTCCGTTCATCTTCATAGTTTCAAAAACTTCACGAAATGAGCCTGAAATTATGGGTAAAAAGATTCAGCCAAAAAATAAAAATTCTTTCTAATTTTTTCTTCGAGCAAGTAACTTGCTTCGTCGTTCAATCCCTTACGAAGGATTTCCTGATGTCTCTCTGTCCCGGTGGACATAATCGCCATGCAGAAAACTGATGAGTGGAGTGTGTAGCGAGCACTGAGACCTTGGCCGAACTCCTCTAACACCTCCAAAATTGCCATTGAGCGAGAAAGATCCCCGGCCATCTGCAAGCTAATTACATTGTATCTGAAAATTTTCTTATACATATATGACGCTGCCGTTTTGATTTTTTGCTATAAATGTACTTTTCGATGATTTTTATTTGTTATATGGCAGATTCTAGCAAAATAGCCTTATTTTATGGCGCTGCCATCAAAATAGCCTTATTTTATGGCGCTGCCATCAAAAATCAATTATTTTATGGCGCTGCCGTCAAAAATCAAAATGAGTAATTTTTCTCTGGTTGAGTAGTTGCAAGCCCTCGTTAGGTTAGAAAAATACTGATTTTTTTCGATCTCACGCCTAAAATGGTGTTCACAGGTGCAATTTCTTAGTCATACTCTCTCCCAAATCAAATACACTCCTCGTTTAATACTGAGATCTACTAACATCGAACTTGAGACCAAGTTCTAGAACTCGCTGCCATCGTCGATAGTTAAGCTCCCGAATCTCTTCGAATTTTCCTTGCTGTGAGCCTTTTTTGAAGATAGGATCTTGTTCGAGTATTTTATATATTTCTTCCTGCAAAAATTATGTGCATATTAATTAAATAGCGTTGAAGTCAATTTTTTTCGATTTTGAGTTTTCAAAGTTTTGAGTGTTGAAGAAAACTTTTACATTATACAGAAATGTTCAGCTTGGCATGATAATTCTGATGTACTTTGAACTGAACCGGTTATGTACTCTATTAACAGAAGTAAAAACACAAATTTTCTGCATGTACCTTATTCTGAATTTTCTCTTCTCCGTCCAACTCTATCCTCATCCGCCTCGGGTCGAAAGAGGCCATAGACCTCCACTTGGCCAGCGGTTCTCCTGACTGCTTCTCCATCCTGGACTCTCGAACTTATTTACCAGAAACGGTTCTAGAAATCTCGGTTAAAAAATTTGTACATGGTTTTACAATGAAAATTTTTTTTAAATTTAAAGATGTAGAGTCTATTCCAAACAAAAAAAGATATGAACAATAGAGCACTTTAAAAAAAAATTTCACAGTTAAAATTTCATTATTAAGTTTAAACCTTGATTGATTCAAATGCAGATACATAATAACATAATAGATGTCATCGCGGATGCAAGTTCATTACCTAATTATTGTTAATAAGTAAATCACGAAGACATGAAAATTAGGAAAAAAACGACTTCTTACTTGGAAGTTCCTTCGTATGTTCATTGGAAAACTGAATAAGAACTTCTCATTTCTAGTATTTGTTTCTCAAAATTTTCAGAAACGGAAAATGCAGGGAAAAGTAAAAACTACCCCGTTTTTCTGAAAAATACAAGCATATCGCAGCTACTTAGGGGAAAAGGAGAAGGAAAACAAGAATCAGAGAAACTTGCATGGTGAGAGGGTAACATGAGAAGAAAGCGAGAAAAGCCGATAAAAAAAGAGAAAAGTTCTGTGATAAGAGTTCATTCACAATCAGAGCAAGTGTACAAACTACAAATCGAGGCATAAGAAACTTTCACCAGATACAAATTTGAACGCGATAAATTAAGGAAAATTGCGAACAATGCATATATAAAAATCTATAATTGCACCAAACATTATGGTTAATCGAACGCGATAAACTATGTATATATAATAAAAAATTTTACTTAGGGGGGTGGGCTTTTTTACTTTTTAACAAATTTAGTCGTGGGATTGACAAAAAAAAACAATAGTATGAGAAATTTTCTCATGCGTTCGTTAGCCTCGTTAGTGTAACCTTTACCTTAACCTAGGCGAAAAAAGTGAATAATAGCTGAAAACAGCTAAGCCAAATTGCTCAATTTGACTGGATAAAACTCAAATATTATGGTTAATTGTTCTATACGGCCTCTTGGTTCTTTTTAACTTGGGGGGGGGGTATTTTTAGAAATAACTTTTTTTTAAAGAGTATTTTTACATTAAAAAAACGCTTAGGCTTAGAAAAAAGTTTACGCGAACGAGGCCGTACGGCTTAGGCGAACGAGACCGCATAAGAAAACTTAAATTTTTATAATTATTTTTTTAAAAACATTTCCGAACGCACCGAAAAGAGCCCCCCAATTAAAGCGCCCCTCCCCCAAGTTAAAATGTGCCGGCCTCTTTCCTAAGCCGTAAGACCTCTTCAGCATACGTTTTACCTAAGCCTAAGCGAAAAAATCAGTGAAATGTAACCTGCCCCCCAAGTAAAGTGCGCCCCCCCAAGTGACAAAAAGCCAAAATTATATATAAGTGAGAAATATGTAAATAAAAACTATCAGCACCTCCAAATTTTCTGAAATTCATAAAATTTTTTTTATATAAATTGAAATAAAAAAGTCTGACTGAAACGGACAAAGAAAAGTATGCAAATGTGCTAATTATTCAATAATAAGAGGTGATAGTGGTAATTTTTCATACCTGCCCTAGCCCCAATACCTCAAAGTCGGTGGGAAGGTGTACACTCACTCAGCCCTACTACCGTGATTGCCGGAATCACGACGTTCTGAGTGAGGCTAAAATTGGGCCCCCTTTGGACGAGTCCACTTCCGGCAGTGGTTCTATCCGCCAGATGGCCAGGCGGAGAGGGGTTAGTCCAGGCCACACGAGTCGAGGCGTCTTTTCGATTAATCTTCTGATTTTCTACGGTCAAGGATTAGCAGGAACTCTCGACAAACACGTTCCGCGATTCCAGGCTGGATTGACCATCCACTCAACAGGCCGATCGCATGAATACCCTTGTTGTAAACCATGGCTTCAAGTTCTTCAAGTTATATCACCAAAGCTAGGGCGTCCCCCGGAAGCGACGCGGTCTTACCTTGTCCGCTAGGACCGTCAAATATCCGAGGACAGGCAGCTACCCATGGGCGGGGTATGTCTGAGCGGCGTACAGCCCATGTTAAAATCTATCTATCTATCTATCTATCTATCTATCTATCTATCTATCTATCTATCTATCTATCTATCTATCTATCTATCTATCTATCTATCTATCTATCTATCTATCTATCTATCTATCTATCTATCTATCTATCTATCTATCTATCTATCTATCTATCTATCTATCTATCTATCTATCTATCTATCTATCTATCTATCTATCTATCTATCTATCTATCTATCTATCTATCTATCTATCTATCTATCTATCTATCTATCTATCTATCTATCTATCTATCTATCTATCTATCTATCTATCTATCTATCTATCTATCTATCTATCTATCTATCTATCTATCTATCTATCTATCTATCTATCTATCTATCTATCTATCTATCTATCTATCTATCTATCTATCTATCTATCTATCTATCTATCTATCTATCTATCTATCTATCTATCTATCTATCTATCTATCTATCTATCTATCTATCTATCTATCTATCTATCTATCTATCTATCTATCTATCTATCTATCTATCTATCTATCTATCTATCTATCTATCTATCTATCTATCTATCTATCTATCTATCTATCTATCTATCTATCTATCTATCTATCTATCTATCTATCTATCTATCTATCTATCTATCTATCTATCTATCTATCTATCTATCTATCTATCTATCTATCTATCTATCTATCTATCTATCTATCTATCTATCTATCTATCTATCTATCTATCTATCTATCTATCTATCTATCTATCTATCTATCTATCTATCTATCTATCTATCTATCTATCTATCTATCTATCTATCTATCTATCTATCTATCTATCTATCTATCTATCTATCTATCTATCTATCTATCTATCTATCTATCTATCTATCTATCTATCTATCTATCTATCTATCTATCTATCTATCTATCTATCTATCTATCTATCTATCTATCTATCTATCTATCTATCTATCTATCTATCTATCTATCTATCTATCTATCTATCTATCTATCTATCTATCTATCTATCTATCTATCTATCTATCTATCTATCTATCTATCTATCTATCTATCTATCTATCTATCTATCTATCTATCTATCTATCTATCTATCTATCTATCTATCTATCTATCTATCTATCTATCTATCTATCTATCTATCTATCTATCTATCTATCTATCTATCTATCTATCTATCTATCTATCTATCTATCTATCTATCTATCTATCTATCTATCTATCTATCTATCTATCTATCTATCTATCTATCTATCTATCTATCTATCTATCTATCTATCTATCTATCTATCTATCTATCTATCTATCTATCTATCTATCTATCTATCTATCTATCTATCTATCTATCTATCTATCTATCTATCTA
>OZ057405.1:44937335-45129764 GCA_964056735.1 Allodiplogaster pararmata
TTCCTCTGTCTTTCTCGCTTCATTCTCCTAGTTTATCGCACTCTTACGATGAGACCACCATCTTCGATTCTCTTCTAGTCCTCAGACGACTCTCCCATTTGTCCCTTAACTCGCCTCTCGCCTTGGTATAATTTTCTTCTTTACACCTTTGAACAAGTTTTGACGTAGAGGTCCCTAGGCATTCAAAGTAAAACTTTGCGTTCACTTTCAAAGTATAAGAAGTATACCTTCTGGCCAATTTTCGTATTTCAATCATTCTTCCAAATACATCTTTATGCAAATAGGATAGTTCATGTAGATTCACTGTTCCATCTCTTTCACTAACTCGTTAATATCCGACCTTTCCCTTTCTCTCCTCTCTTACTCACTTTTAAAAAACCATGATTTATTTTGTATTTGTATCGATCTCCAATTGATAAAAACCATATATTTCTTATTTTTTTCTCGACTTTTTCTTATCTTTCTTTTCTGTTTTTTACTATACTTTTCTTCTCTCTCCAACACCTATGTAGTTGACTGTTTTCTAAACAAGTCTCTTTTGCATATTGTTATTTCATGTAAAAGTAGTGGAATTAAAGGGTTTTTACGAAAAGTAAAAACATTTGGTCAAAGGAGGCAAGTAGGAACAACTAAAAATAAGTTACTCTCAACTTAATCTCAAAACTTGCGAATGAAATTCTTTTTATTTATTTGAATATTCAAAATTTCCTTTCGTGAACCTGATTTGGCTTTTTCTCGACAGAACATTAATTATTCGAATCGAGTACTTCAGTTATGGTTTCTCATGCATTGAAAAGCAGCGGAAAGAGCTGGAGAAGGCAATTTAGAGGGGAAAAGGAAAGACGAGAAGTATACTGGATATATCGTGTGCTAAAGTAAAACTTTGAGGAAATGGGAAAAACTGAAAAGTAAGAAAGAGACAGGAAGAAAAATAAAATCAGGAAGAGAAAACAAGATTAATATAGAAAAAAAGAAATAGAGTAGGCGGAAAAGAGAAAGAGAAAAGGAGGGAGAGAGGATATTCGAGAAATGATAGTCATCCGTTTTCATGAATGCAAATGTGGAGGGAGAATGTTCCAATGTCGAGTACTTCAAAGCTGATCAGTGGCTACTTAAGATCTGCTGCCGCGCCTTTAATCTATACGAGATCAGATCATCGCAGATATGATCTCGTCTATTTAAAAAAAAGATCACATTATCAGTATGCTCATCTGTTTGCCAACAACATGAATCTTTAGATTTGTCTTGAACGGATATTATAAAATAGTTTTTATGCTCAAAATGAAAAAAGGATCAGTTTCTTCAATGTAGATGGTGATCCTGGGTGTGCCACAAACGTGCGCAAGGTTTAAATGCTCATGTCCATCTCACTCGAAGCGCCCTTCTGTATAGTTTTATCACACTCAATTTGCAGGTATATGTTGTCGTAGTTGCTTGTCCGTAGTAGTCAGGATGTTTCTTACCTTCCGCACAGTTTTTCCGTGCTCATAGATTTCAATGCTTTTAGGGTTTTTTGGGGAGTGTAGAGCAGCATAAAGAATTTAAAACTTTAATGAGACTGTTATTTAAATATTTCTTATTCAATTAACTTGATAAGGCCGATGTATAGAGGTGCGTAATTCGAAAAAAACAGAGCGTTAATTTAAAAGCTTCCTCCCCCTCCGAAGTGAAGTTTAGCCTCCCGAAGTAAATTGCGTCCACTCGAAGTAAGTGCGGCCTCTCGAAGTAAAGTGCGGCCCCCCTCCCTTAGTAAAATTGCGCCGTACTGCTTTGCCGATATATCATACGAAAACTAGAGATAAAAAAAACAAATAACCACGCAAATCTGCCACTGCTTAGGTATCAAAGAATGATAAATTGTACGAAAAAGTTGAGAAAAAACAACAAAAATCGCTAATAAACTCATCAAGTGTCAATTTATCTAATGTTTATGCGCAGGATAACATCACTCAATAATAGTATATATTTCAAATAACTTATAATAAAAAAATTGTAATTAAAAAATTAATAAGCAAACTCGTGCGTTTGTTTTTTTAGGACATTAAATTTTTATTATTAGATTAAAATAGTGTTCTAGAACGTGATCTCTTCTCTAGAACGTGCTAATGCATTTGCTGATCTGTTTTCAACTTCAAATCCTGAACCCTTCTATGGCCCTCTTTCCAAAGCATCCTCTTCCACTCCTCTCATCCACTTTTGTACCATCTATTCCGTCGATATCCACAAGATCATCTCTCATCTTCGCCCCAAAATCAATACATCTCCTGACCACATACCCAACTTACTCTTGAAAATGTGTAGCTTGACTATTTCAATACCCCTCTCTATAATTTTTTCCAATTGTATGACTACTGGTTATTACCCGCATAAATGGAAGTCGTGTATAATTAAGCCAATTTTTAAGAAAGGAGTTAAATCTGAAGCCAATAACTATCGCCCCTTTACTCTTGTCTCATCCCTCTCTAAGGTTTTTGAAAAACACATCTTCAACCTTATCTACGAGCATTTTGAGCTGAGAAATATTCTGAATACAAACCAGTCTGGATTTCGTACCAAGCGTTCTACTGTATCATCTCTGGTTCAAGCACACTCTGTATACCTTTCATTCATATCCAGGAAGCGTTCCTTTGATATTTGCTTGATCGATTTTTCTAAAGCGTTTGACTCTGTAAACCATAGGGCACTTCTCTACAAACTCGGTTGTTCTGGCATTAACTCCTCTCTCCTTTCTCTAGTGCAATCTTTCCTCTCTGACAGGTCATTCCGCGTGCAAGTTGATGATTCATTTTCTGACAAACAATTCGTTTCTTTGGGAGTTCCTCAGGGTAGCTCATTAGGACCTCTGTTGTTCACTATTTTTATAAATGATATCGTTGATCTTCTTCCCTCCAACGTATTCTGTTTCCTATATGCTGATGATGTCAAGATAATTTCCGATTGCCCTAAATCTTTGCAATCTGCTCTTGATGAGATTTCTGATTATTCATTAACCTGGTCTCTCACTATTTCTCATCCTAAATGTTCCATCACACATTGTGGCCCGAGTAACATCTACACTATATATACCTTAGGTGAGTATAATCTACCGTCTCAGTCTATGGTGAAAGATTTAGGAATATACTATGATGCATCGCTCACTTTCTCTCGTCAAATTGATATTGTATCTAGTAACGCCACTAAGGCAGTCAACACGCTTCTGCGCTCATTCAAAACGTCCTCTGTACAGGTACTCTTGAGAGCATACAAAACCTATAACCTTCCTCTTCTAGAATATGGCTGCGAGCTCTGGTCTCCCACTTCCATTGGACTCGTCAACGATTTAGAGCGTGTCCAAAGAAATTTTACTAGACGTGTCTTCGCCAGAGCGAGTTATCCTCCTACTGACTATCCCTCTCGCCTAAAAAAATTAGCTCTCTTCTCCCTTGAATACAGACGTAATATCCAAGACCTCTGTTTCATACATAAATCAATTCACAGCAATATCATTGTTGACCCCGCAAATCTCTTCACAATACAACCATCACCATACCCTCACAGGAATTCTCACTCTCTTAGACTAGCACTCCCTTTCAAATTGCCAGATTGTCATAACACTTGTGTTTCTCGATGTATGAATATTTGGAACTCTCTTTCCTCTGAAATAGTTTTATTGCCCTCTTCTTCACTATTCAAAAAACATATTCTCAATTTAGACCATAGTTTGATCGTCACTAACAGTAAATTACGTTTTACTTGACTGAACGTTTTTTCTTTCGTTTCGATTTACTCTCATTTCTTGTGCAATAACTGAAATCACTTATGTGACAGCTTATCCGTTTGTATACTTCTTGTTTACCAAACTGGAATAAAGAATATATTACGAAAATGCAATAATACGGTAGGTTCTTTCGAGCACTATTTTAAATTGGAAAGGTGGACAGGATATGAAATCCTTTCTTCTCCTACTTTGACATACTATTTTACTTTCTCTCTCCATGTCATCGCATAGTTCCAGGATCAATCCATTCTGCCACGCGAAAGGTTTGAGAGCGATAATCGCAACTCAGTTTTTCAGTTATAAAACACTGATACGATGATCCCATTCATTGAAGGATAGAGAGATGTACACACAGAAAAAAATTGATCACCAATAATAAGGTTCCACGCATATTGATCACATTTTGAACATTTTTGGTTGCGCTGAGAGCTCAGGAACTGAACATTATATGTTTATCAGTATGTTTTACCTAAGCCGTATTTTATTTTCTCAGTTTGACTGCTATGGTTGAGGTGAGTATGTTACTTCACATATATTTTAATTTCAACAAAGAAGATTTCGTGTTTTTTTCTTGCATTCTTTTTTGTTGCATTCTTCATTCCGGTTTTTTTTTGTTGTTACATTCTTCAAAGTTTAGATTTGATCTTTTGAGAAGGCCAAAAAAAATTAGGTATTCATGTCTTTTCTGATGACTCCGAATGCTTGCAGGTCAGAAATGAACTCATCAGAAGATCAGCGCGGGGTTAGAATGAGAGAAAAAAATTACTTAAAAACTTAATAATGGTATTTTATTTTTTCCTCGTGTTTTCAAAATGCGTATTTATATATTTGCTACTTAAGATAAGAACCAGAAAAGGTACTTGTGTAGATCGACGTAGGATCCGCCCCTCTTCCCCCTCGACGGGCGGAGTTGCGGATTTATGACTAATTTTTTATACGGTCTCGTTAGCCTAAGCCGCACGGCCTCTTTAGCGTAAACTATTACTTAGCCTAAGAGTAGTCATAAATCCGTGACTCCGCCCCCGAAGGGAAAGAGCGGAGCCTACGTAGATCTGTACAAGTACCCTTATTTTAATGTAAAAATAACAGCGAGAGGGATGAGGAGGAAAATGAGAGAAAACAGGAGGAACATCGTACATCAAAATGCATGGGGGAGGAGCCTACGTCTAACTAGACAAGTGCCACGGAGTGATCTGAACAACAAAAGCTAGAGATAGTTTTCCTTTCATCGCATCATGCCTAATAAATTTTTTTAATAGAAAGAACTGTGTATTATTTTAATTGTGCTTTAACTCGTCTGTTTTTTATTTGTTGAGATTATTGAAATCTTTTCTTCTCGTTATTTCGACAATGATCGAATCATGCTTGTTGATAAACCAGTTACCCATTACAGAGAACCTTGATTTTTTAAATTCTGCTTCGACTCTTCTGTTTGTGTTCATCGATATTTTGATGGAATATTTTGATGGAATATTTTTCTTTGGTTACTCCTTAAATGCTTGTTTAAAAAGATTTCATCATGCTTGTTGGAAAATTTTTGTTGATTTAAAGTGTTCATTACATTCCAAATGAAAACGCAATTTTTGTTTTGATTTGGAAGAAATAAAAAAGAAAAAAATTTAAGTAAAAGAAAAAAGGAAGAAAATGTCGCAAATTATGGGCGAGGTTTAATACTGCACACTTTTTTGCAAGTGAACAATATTATTGACCAAAAGTGAACAGTTTAGCAGTTCGCGAATTAGGGCGAGTTGGGGCGAGTTTTACTACAGACTGAACAATATAAGGGCATTAACCACATCGTCCCCTTTATATTGTTCAGAAAAAGTATCAAAAGTGATCATTTTTTCTTTGTGTGTAGAAAATACATCATACGATCTCTAATCTCACCCTTGAGTAGATTAAAGACGCGGCTGGTAATTTTTTTCGAACGAGAACAGTAAGAAATTGTGGAAAAAAAAGAGAAATATAATAGAGGGCTGGCTGATAAGTTCATATACAGGGTCGATTAAAAAGCAAATGAGTGGTTTAAATCACCGCAAGAGATGGAGTCATGTATTGTCAATGATTTAGAAAAGAGAAAGACTTCTCAGCACTTCAGATTGCTAACTACTACAGAAAATAAGGAACAAGAGACTCGCTGGCAAATTTGAACGAAAAAAATTGCAGGCTGAACTAAAAAAATATATTTGATGCAAAGGCCGCCGAAAATTTAACCCTTCCCACTGTTGTATGGGCCTTAAAATTTGCCTTATCATGTCTGCGTGTGTAGCTCAGTGGGGAGAGCATTCGCCCGGAATGCGAAAGGTCACGGGTTCGGTTCCCGTCACACCACACGAATTTTGCACAAGTTTCTGCTAACAGTCCGCTCTTCTGATCGGTATAAAAATCCGTTGCTTGAGATCAACGAGGAGTAGAGAATACTCTAATTTACATGAGGGCCGAACCAGGATGAGAAGAGAGGATAAAAAGAGCAAAAGAGAAAAAGGAGAAAACCCGACCATGAGCTAGTTCGCACACACAGAGAAAAATTGATCAGTTTTGATACATTTTCTGAACAATATAGAGGGGACGATGTGGTTAGTGCCCTTTATATTGTTCAATCTGTAGTAAAACTCGCCCCACCTAGCGCTAATTCGCGAACTGCGAAACTGTTCACATGTGGTCAATAATATTTTTCGCTTGGAAAAAAGTGTGCTGTATTAAACCTCGCCCAGAAATTGCGAGATTTTCTTCCTTTTTTTCATTTTCTTGATTTTTTTCTTTTTCTTTTTTTCTTTCAAATTAAAACAAAAATTTCGTGTTTCTCTGGAATGTAATGAACACTTCAAATCAACAAACTTTTTTTTCCAACAAGCATACAAACAAAATATTCAAAGTAGAATTTGAAAAAATTCAAGGTCTATTTTTTCACTAGTTACACTGGTTTAGAAAAATTCTATTACACTGGTTTGAAAAAAATTAAGCATGATGCGATGAAACTTAAAATCAACAAACTTTTTTCCAATAAGCTTAAAAACAAAAGATTCAAGGTAGAATTTGAAAAAAATTCAAGGTCTATTATTTTCACTAGTTACACTGGTTTAGAAAAATTCTATTACACTGGTTTAAAAAAAGTTAAGCATGATGCGATGACACTTCAATCAACAAACTTTTTTCAACAAGCTTACAAACAAAAGATTCAAAGTTGAATTTGAAAAAAATTCAAGGTCTATTATTTTCACTAGTTACACTGGTTTAGAAAAATTCTATTACACTGGTTTAAAAAAAAGTTAAGCATGATGCGATGACACTTCAAATCAACAAAATTTTTTCCAACAATCATACAAACAAAAGATTCAAAGTAGGTCCAAAGCCCAAAGCACAAAGTACCAAATCCAGAGAATTAGGTCGTAGTATACTTGGCCACTAAGTATTTTTTTTTCGTAAGAAAAATGGTTTAAGAAGGTCTTAAAGCAAAACAATTTTGTTCTAATATTTCATTAGTTTCAAATTAAAACACACATTCAATCTGTACCATGCGTTGGTTCAAACTCCAGCATGTATGCTTTCTTTGGCACAATCTTACATTGGGGGGGGGGGGGCGTTTCCCTTCGGGAAGTGGGGGAGGGGAGGGGGATCGGTACTTGATGTGTTTTTAGTGTGTTCAAACTCTATTTTTTTGACAAATCGGTGAAAAGTAACCTTGTCCGCTAAAGTAAAGTGCGTCCCCCAAGTAACAAAGTACCAAATCGTTCACCTAGAAAGAGTTCCTAAAATTAAATCAAGCGTTACTTTTTCTGCTACTTAAACCACTGGTAAGTTATTGTATACCAAGTTTATCGAAATAGTAATCAAGAAATTATAATAGTGAAGAAAATATAACATGATGAAGTTTGAGAAAAAAAATGATATTTTGACTGGAACGCAGTTGTAATGATTATTTTCGATCAACATGATGAGGCTTTCCAGTGAACTGCTCAGATATTCTCCAGCCCTCATTCAAAACTCTTCACTGGAAAGCCTCATCATGTTAATCGAAAAATAGTTTGCGAAGGTTTCACAAAAATGCTTTTAAAAAAATCAGTAATGAAACTTTTTTGGTGCGAAAACACGCAATCTTCCTTGTTGAAATTAAAATACGGCCTAGGTAAAACATACTGATATATATTGTTCAGTTCCTGCGTTCTCCGCGCAACCAAAAATGATCAAAATGTGATCAATATGCATTGAACCTTATTATTGGTGATCAATTTTTTCTATGTGCAGAAACAAAGGCGCCTCTGACCCTAGACCTCGAGTTGAGAGGGGGGCATGTTGTATGGGCCTTAAAATGTGCTTCATCATGTGTGCATGTGTAGCTCAGTGGGGAGAGCATTCGCGAAAGGTCATGGGATCGGTTCCCGTCACACCACACGATTTTTGCACAAGTTTCTACGAACAATCCGCTCCTCTGCTCGGTATAAAAATCCGTTGCTCGAGATCAACGAGGAGTAGGGAATACTCTAATTTACATGGGGGCCGAACCGGGATGAGAAGAGAGAATAAAAAGAGAAAAAGAGAAAAAAAGAGAAAAAGAAGAAAACCCGAGCATGAGCTAGCTACTTTGCAGGAAAAAAAGGCATATGACAACAGAGAGGTATGAATATCAATAAGTGTCTTCCAAACACATACATACACGAATCAGGAGAGTTAGAATTAGAGCACTTAGAAATTCAGTTTCGAACATACAGAGGCGCATTTATTATAATTCATATTTCAAGCCTGAAAATGTGTAAACAATTACTTTTTTAATGTGACCCAAAGCTTTTTTCTTTCAAAACCCATTAAAAAAATTTTTTTTGTAAATTTTGAGAGACTCAACAATATCTTTATATTCTAACTCACAAGTTCAAGTTTTTTTTTCAATTTTCAAGATAAACAATAAGAAAAATAGAAGCATGTGATATAGTAAAACATAAAAGTCTTTCTAATACATACGTCTTTTTTTTTCCAAAACTCATGTCATTGTTCATACTTGTAATGGCCGAGGCCTCTTATCGCGACATCTTTATGTCATCATTTTTTGCCTCAATATATGAATCTTGGCTAGGGCTGGGAAGTTGTTCTTTCTCAGCACAATATGGCACTCACAAACACAATATGGTGTACTTATTCACGCGCAGTGAGAATTTTTCTATTTCCTGTTATACTTTTTCACTCATTCTCATCTCTTATTTCTTAAGTTTAATTTTTTTCTGTGATTATATTTTTCAAGATATTGTCACTTCTCTCTCTCTCTCACTCTCTATCTATCTCCTCTCTCTCTCTCTCTCTCTCCCTCTCGATATTGTCTTCTGAGTATCAGAACTGCCGATGAGTAAGTTTGTAGTGCAAAAAAGTAGCCTTTCATCTCGTTTTTACTCTTCTCTTGTATTATTAACTCGTTCGTTGTCTAAACTTTTCTTCATTTTTCTTCCTCAGTCTCCCTCACTAATTTTTTTTTCTTTGGCTACGCTCTTTGAACTATATTTCATTCACCCTCGCACTTTCTCTCTCTCTCTCTCTCTCTCTCTCTCTCTCTGATACTCTCTCAACTTTCCTATCTTTTTCACTATTTCTCTGTCTCCTTTCTTTCCCTCTCATTCTTCATCTCCTCCTGGTTCTTTTTCTCTCTCTCTTTTTTTCTGTTTCTCTCACTATTTCTCTGCTCTCTGAGTTAATGGCTTACTCTTCTTCCCTGCCGCTCCGTGCTTGTGCTCCGGAAACGGCTAGGCCACTTTCCACTCTGCATGAATTCCATTTACATCCTTTTTTTAGTGTGGCTTTATTTTCCTATTCTTCTCCCCTCTTTTCAGAAAGTTGCGTTTCTTTTTGTTCGATATTATTCGGCTCCTTTTTCCTTCCAACCATTTTTTTCCCTTTTCCCCTTCATTCTGCCCATTAAAATAATATAAAAATAGTTTTTGGATTACTTATATGTACATATATTGACAAACAAAACAGCATTACCTCTTTTTCCTTTCCATTTTCTTTTCTTTCTTTTCCTTCTTTTTTTCTGAAACCCTCTACTTCCTACTTCCTCTCGCTTTCTCTCTCTTTTTTCTCGTCCTCTCTCTGTCCGGCACAAAACATACATATATGTATCATAAGAGACGAACGCTTGGTCAGAATTCCCTCGCGTGCGACCTGTTGCGAGTCTAATCATCTCATATGCTCCATTTTCCGAAACAAGTAAAGCATTAGTATATTGCATGCAGAAGCATTACACATAAACACTGAACGTTCTCCTACTGCTCTTGTTTTTTACTCTCTCTATTATCATGGCATTTTTACGAGGACAGAAGGGAAAGTTCTCTTGTGAGTGGTTGGAGTCCGGTTGCGTTGGTTGAATGTCCGGCATCGTCCTAGAAACGGGAATAAGATATCAGAGTAATACATTTTCAGTTAATTTTTTGCTTTTTTTTGGAAACTAAAAGGGTTATGCGGAATTAAACATCTTCATGTTTTGATGGAAAATCTTTTTTCTGAGACCATGATTTTTTTTTTTTTTCTGAGACTGAGCTCCATGGGAATTGAATGCAAGTTTTACTTAATCTTTTTTAATGAGTATCAAAGATCATTCATTCCTATCGTGGAGAACCTTTTTGAAGAACGAATTCACACAAATCTTCTCGGTAGTACTGAATAAATCTCATAAAAAGTCCTGTCCTTGATTGTCCGATAATAAAGCGATCACCCAAAGTAGGGAAAACCTGGCTGGGTTTCATCTCGCCACATAGACAAGTCCATGTTCGTGCAAAACATAGTTTAATCATGTTGCGTATTATTTCCTGTTCAGACTTCAATGCCTTTTAACTGTGTAAATAAGCATGTTTCGATGTTTAAAGTGAACGAAGAAAGGTCGAGAAAGCTTGTAGAAAAAGTCTCCGAAATTCTTTACACGTGAGCTTACCATAGCTTTTGCGGCGCTTTTCTTGCAAGTGTCAAACTTTCGGAAAAACAAAGCAAGGCTCCCTGCTTGTGGTTTGGATGCAAGGATTATGAAATGCGCGCCTCGAGACTGGTTCTCTTTACCTTTTCACTTTTCAGTTGGCATTGTTGTATGGGCCTTGAAATGTGCATTATCATGTGTGCGTGTATAGCTCAGTCGGGAGAGCATTCGCCCGGAACGGGAAAGGTCACGGGTTCGGTTCCCGTCACACCACACGATTTTTGCACAAGTTTCTACGAACAATCCGCTCCTCTGATCGGTATAAAAATCCGTTACACTTCTTCCTCCAGTCATTTCATTCCTTTCGTCATGAAGTATAACTTTGATTTAAACAAAGACTCCCATGGAAATTGCATACACATGTAGGCAACGACTGTTTATCGGGTAGGCAACGACTGTTTATCGGGGCAACGACTGTTTATCGGGTTTACAACGCGGACTGGCCGCCACAACACAAAACAATTGAAATCACATGGTGAAAATAATAACAATAACACGATAACGCATACTTTAACTTCAAACATCACATATCATCGAAGCAAACACCAGCTCCTCCATAGATATTGAACTAAATCTGAAAAGTTAGAAAATTTTTTGTTCTAGTGACCCCAATACTCAAATAGAAAGTCCTCCTCCGAGTCTTTTCTGTGAGGTGCCAGTTCTTCAGCTGACATCCATCTGCCTCTTTCCTGGACCTGCTCAAGTGTGACTTCTCCCTTAACCGACGCGGTAACGCCTGCAATTCGGAGCGAATGCGGGCTGTGGAATTGACCCCCGCTCCGAGACACGTGCGTTTTAGTTTCTCCAGAACAACGCTGCTGCCTCCGAAATGCGAAGCAGGGCCCCGAACGCTGCTGTCACAAAAAACCCGCTAGCGCATCCTCTCTGCTGGCATCTTCCCTGGCCGCTTCTTTAAAAAAATATTTGTAGGTCGTTCAATGGCGGGTCTTTCGTGTGCTTCACGACTCTCTCTTTCTTCACCGTACGCTTCATAGCTGTAATCAAACTTCCAAACTTCTTTTCATCCGCAGCCGTTACTCTCGTGAACCGAAAAGCCGCTGCAGACACGACTACCGCAGCCACTCTGGCACCCCTAACCAGTTTATCGTCAACATAAAGGTACAAGGAAAATGATGCCCTGGGTCTAGGCCTAGTTGTGGAGCGAACTCCAGCCTAGCTTCTTGTTTTTTGTTCTTTTTTTAGAAGATTTGTACGCTGAGAGTGATGAGGGGGCTAAACATCCGCTTGTAAGAGCCTCGAGTGTTGGTATAAGATCTCCTGCCCCCCTCATCTCCAGAGCCTTTTTTTGGACTTGTTAAGTTCATCCAGCATTCTCTCTGCAACATACACACATCTTTCACTGGACGGGAGGGCGGGGGGTGCTTAACTATCCCGAACAGTCTAGAATGGAATTTCCTCCCTATCTTCTCCCAAGCGAACGTGTCAACCGCGACGCGTCCGCTCTGACGCGTCACAACCATACAATTTCCTTATGGGACCATGTTTAAATCGAACAATTACACTTCTTCCTCCAGTCATTTCATTCCTTTCGTCATGAAGTATAACTTTGATTTAAACAAAGTCTCCCATGGAAATTGCATACACATGTAGGCAACGACTGTTTATCGGGTAGAACAGATAAAGGCGAGCTAGAAGTTACGAAGGAACGCGGAAACCGATGGCGTTTTACTCGACCCAAACAGTCCGGTTTTTTTTATTATCGAAGAAGGCAACGAAGTTTCAGCACCCTTGCCAAAAACTATGCTTTCAACCACTTGAGGAACTCACTCTCCGTTCTTTTCCAAGAGGGGTAGCGCACTATTGCCATGCCAAGTGCTCTAGCAAGCAGAGGGTGGAGGAACACACCAAGAACGACGAGCTGATCTCCAGATGTCTGGCTAAGCTAAAGCATTGATGTGACTTGCTTTCAGAAGGCTCCTCTATCATTAAAACTTGCACATTGTCTGTTCCTTTCGTCCGTAAAAAATTCAATCACAGGTGCTTCCCAACGCTTTGCACACAATTCGAAAACCTCCTTTTTCACACCACAGTCATCTCTATCCGCCCACCTACTAGCCTCGTCTGCTTCAACATTCTCTTCTCTAGGCACCCATACGAATCTCGCGTTCACACTGTTTTCTGACAAAATCACTGAGACTCTGACCGCGATCTCTTGGAGCATCGTTTTCATACTGCCCCTCTGCAGAATACGCACTGCCGACTTATTACCTATGTGGAAGGACACGCTAGTACATCTGACTTTTTTCAAGAACGCTCTCACACCGAAAAGAGCTCCCAGAAGCTGCCTATGTGTACTGGAGTATGTCCTTTCGTTCACTTCCAAATTGTTCGAGCCTCGACCCTGTACTAGTCCCCAGAGCACAGCTCCAACCGCTACTGATGACGCATCTGTTTCAACAATCTACTATTCTAACCAATTCCCTACTAAAACGATCTTACTGGTGGCCCTTGAAACCTTTTAACCAGTATTCAAGCTCACCTCTCTCCTTTACACTCAGAATTCTCCTTTTCTCACCCAACCCCTACATCTGGAATACTTGTGAGCTGATGTTCTTCGTGAACAGGGCCGTATCATCTCTCCTACAACATGGATCAAAGCAATTGTGCCCGACACACCTTGTCTGTCTCTCACTGACGAAGCTGTCTTTCGCAGCAGCTCACATATTCTCGATAGCTCACATATTTCCTTGCTCTCTTTTCCGATACTTGAACTAATCCATTCTCCGAGTTGATTGTGTAGCCCAGCCATATACCCACCTGGTGTGGATGACATCTACTCTTCTCTTGATAATTTTTAGCACCTAAACACACCAGATCCTCTCTTATTTTTGTTGATTTCTTCTTGAAACTGTTCTTCTTAATTAGCCAGAATTAAACCATTATCCAGGTAAAGCGCACCTGAAATTCCTAGCTTCATCCATTTCCAAACTATCGTCCTGAACAGTAGTGAAAATATTAAGAGCGGGGCTCAATCCAAATGTCATGGCCTTGAATAGATATGCTTTCCCATCGCATAGAAAGCCAACGAAACCAGTGTCTTCTTCAGTCCTGAAAATGCCTGCTCGTGTCATGGCCTTGAATATACCCGTGGCGAAATCAAACGTTGTCATGTAACCTTGGTGAGGAAGTAAGTGCCAGATAGTTCGAACAACATAATACGCGAACTTGGTTCTGCTCAGATTCTCACCTGAGCGAACCACCGAAAGTGGCGAAATTTCAGCTCAATTCGACCTTCCACTATTGCTCCACTGCAAATTCACTTCCATACTTCTGCCACCACAAAATCGGCTTCCTCTTGAGCTGACGCTCTATTTCCCGAACCAGACAGTTTGATTCTTTCAACTTCAACACCTTCCTGGAAGGGTAGCTTTTAGCCATGGGCTAGCGCTGCTGAAAACACGAACGGGGATGCCCCAAACCACTTCCAAATCGCTTTAGACTGCCTGACAGTCTTATACGCAACCACCGGCCTGACCGGAAACAAGCCAAAACGTTTTTTTCAAAAAAAGAGGCTAAACACTGCTTCGCATGCCTATATGCTACAACCGGGCTGAACAGAAAAATTCAGCCCCAAACTGCCTGGCAGTCCTGTAACCAACAACTGTTCTGACAGGTAAAACATACAATTCGTGCAGCTTGGCTACTTTCGGTTTTTTTAGCGCATCCCAAGCAACATGTGCCGTGTGCACTACAAGAGCAATAACAATGCTTCGTCAAAACGCATATTGCACCTGAATCGAACCGCAAGGGTTAAATTAACCAATGTCATTATTGAAGCTCAGATAGCTCAAACAATATCTAGCAGCAAAAAAATCCAAAACGCTTCATTCAATAGAAATGCACGAAACCAAATTGCGCATTCTGAAAAGCCCGCATGTATGGTAGAAAATGCAACTGCTCGACAGCCGAACAAAGTTTTCATCATAGGAATACGCAAAACTTGATTCGAAAAGCTGCCTGACATCCTTGAAAACGCGCATTCCGTACAAAAAGGCAAACGTAATACGAATCACTGAATATTAAATCAACTTAAACATAAAAAGAACCCAATGGCTCAAAACGCATTGAACCGCTGACTTACTAGCCTTATATTACTTTTTCTCATGAGAAATTCGGAAAACAATCGAATAAAAACGAACACTTTAAAAATATGACAAGCGAATTCCGGTTGGCTCAAAAGTTAAAGGAACGGTGCTTGGCAGCCTAAAACATACAATTCAATACGAATTTACATAATCTTGCGATAAGCTGCTGCTTAACTATCCCGAACAGTCTAGAATCGTATTTTCTCCCTATCTTCTCCCAAGCGAACGCGTCAACCGCGACGCGTCCGCTCTGACGTGTCACAACCATACAATTTCCTTATGGGACCATGTTTAAATCGAACAATTGCTTGAGATCAACGAGGAGTAGGGAATACTCTAATTTACATGGGGGCCGAACCGGGATGAGAAGAGAGGATAAAAAGAGAAAAAGAGAAAAAAAGAGAAAAAGAAGAAAACCCGAGCATGAGCTAGCTACTTTGCAGAAAAAAAAGGCGCCTAGACCTCTGACCCTAGATCTCCAGAGACCTCGGTCTTGAGAGGGGGGCATGTTGTATGAACCTTGAAAATGCATTATCATGTGTGCGTGTGTAGCTCAGTCGGGAGAGCATTCGCCCGGAACGCGAAAGCTCACGGGTTCGGTTCCCGTCACACCACACAAAAAAAGTAAATTGCGGCCACTCGAAGTAAGTGCGGCCTCCCGAAGTAAAGTGCGGCCCCCCTCCCTTAGTAAAATTGCGCCGTACTGCTTTGCCGATCTATCATACGAAAACTAGAGATAAAAAAAAACAAATAACCACGCAAATCTGCCACTGCTTAGGTATCAAAGAATGATAAATTGTACGAAAAAGTTGAGAAAAAACAACAAAAATCGCTAATAAACTGATCAAGTGTCAATTTTTCTAATGTTTATGCGCAGAATAACATCACTCAATAATAATATATGTTTCAAATAACTTGTATTAAAAATTGTAATTAAAAAGTTAATAAACAAACTCGTGCGTTTGTTTTTTTAGGATATTAAAATTTTATTATTAGATTACGAAAATGCAATAAATACGGTAGGTTCTTTCGAGCACTATTTTAACTTGGAAAGGTAGACAGGATATGAAATTCTTTCTTCTCCCACTTTGACATACTATTTTACTTTCTCTCTCCATGTCATCGCATAGTTCCAGGATCAATCCATTCTGCCACGCGAAAGGTTTGAGAGCGATAATCGCATCTCAATTTTTCAGTTATGAAACACTGATACGATGATCCCATTCTTTGAAGGATAGAGGGATGTAGAAAATACATCATACTATCTCTAATCTCACCCTTGAGTAGATTGAAGGCGCGGCTGGTAATTTTTTTCGAACGAGAACAGTAAGAAATTGTGGAAAAAAACAAGAAATATAATAGAGGGCTGGCTGATAAGTTCATATACAGGGTCGATTAAAAAGCAAATGAGTGGTTTAAATCACCGCAAGAGATGGAGTCATGTATTGTCAATGATTTAGAAAAGAGAAAGACTTCTCAGCACTTCAGATAGCTAACTACTACAGAAAATAAGGAACAAGAGACTCGCTGGCAAATTTGAACGAAAAAATTGCAGGCTGAACTAAAAAATATATTTGATGCAAAGGCCGCCGGAAAATTTAACCCTTCCCACTGTGGTATGGGCCTTAAAATGTGCCTTATCATGTGTGCGTGTGTAGCTCAGTGGGGAGAGCATTCGCCCGGAATGCGAAAGGTCACGGGTTCGGTTCCCGTCACACCACACGAATTTTGCACAAGTTTCTGCGAACAGTCCGCTGCTCTGATCGGTATGAAAGTCCGTTGCTTGAGATCAACGAGGAGTAGAGAATACTCTAATTTACATGGGGGCCAAACCGGGATGAGAAGAGAGGATAAGAAGAGCAAAAGAGAAAAAAAAGAGAAAAAGAAGAAAACCCGAGCATGAGCTAGTTCACAGAAACAAAGGCGCCTAGACCTCGGACCCTAGACCTCGAGTTGAGAGGGGGGCATGCTGTATGGGCCTTAAAATGTGCATCATCATGTGTGCGTGTGTAGCTCAGTGGGGAGAGCATTCGCCCGGAACGCGAAAGGTCACGGGTTCGGTTCCCGTCAAACCACACAATTTTTGCACAAGTTTCTACGAACAATCCGCTCCTCTGCTCGGTATAAAAATCCGTTGCTTGAGATCAACGAGGAGTAGGGAATACTCTTGTTTACAGCATTGAAAATATTCACTAGATTTTTGTACCATTTTTATTAACCTTTTTCGTCGCTCGGAAAGTGCTTCTTGTTCCCACATACTCAAAGATATGACAGCTCCTTTACAAAAAGGCTTTATATCTCTGGTAACTCTCTGATAAGAATGTTAATTCAGACCTTCGTTTAAGTGTATGACCTCACAAAAGCCTCATTTGCTCAACTTAGCAACAACAAAAAAAGATGCGCAAGAAGGAAGGTGACTTGAACTCTTCATATTCTCTGTAATTCAAATATCATAAAAGACTGTATTGTCAGGCCTCCCTTCTCCACCAGCGATCATGCCTCAATATACTTTGAAATCAGAGATATAGCCAAGCGTATTATCACAAGCACCAGCTCATCGTTAGACTGGAAAAAGGCAGATTGGGAAATAATCAACTCAGACCTCTTTACCATCGACTGGACTTACATGCTCTCAAACCTAACTATTGACGAAAGTGTCGATAAATTAACCAACGTCATCCAATTCATAATGGATAATAGGATTCCTAAAATTAAGAATATCAGAACACATTTGAAGTATCCCCCCAAGATAAGAAGATTATACAGCTTCCTACAGAGAAGCAACAAACGCAACCCTTTCTCCATTACATCATTACGCACATCCAAGAAACTTCACAAAGAACTAGTCATTCGAGGTTCTTAGGGAAGACAAGCTTAAGTTCCCGAGAAACTATAAGGTATTTTTCAGAACTATATCCAACCGCATTAAAAGCAACACATCTATTCCTGCTCTCATAGTGAACAAAAAACCAACTACTATCCCCTTCGAACAAGCAACTCACTTCGCCGAGTACTTTGATAAGTTACAACCCTTACCAATCAGTGGACCCTTTCAAATCTCTTGCCCGAATTTTCACCTCGACCTCATCAATGATATCTCCTCTTTTGAGGTGAACTCCATCCTGAAACGAATCGCTCCGAAACTGAACTCGTCCCCTGACTTTATTCCAAGTAGACTACTCAAAAATTGTCTGGACTCACTGGCCATACCTCTCTCCATCATTTTCACTTACTCACTAACTTTAGGGCACTACCCTCTGGCCTGGAAAAAAGGAATAATCAAACCAGTTCATAAAAAAGGGGCCCGCTCTCAGATCGAAAATTATCGTCCAATCACTATGGTGTGCTATATTTCAAAGGTATTCGAGAAACTGATCTTCAATATAACTTATCAATATCTGGAAACCAATGGCATATTACATCCCAAACAACATGGTTTCCGTCGGAGACGGTCCACGGTAACATCCCTGGTAGAGGCTCATTCCATTTACCTCACACTTCAGAATAAAAAAAAGACTTTTACATCTGTCTAGTCGACTTTTCACGGGCTTTCGACTCTGTAAACATAAAATTTCTTGTTCACAAACTTGAAAAAGTGGGAATGACGGGCAACCTCCTCTATCTTATCCGTTCTTTTCTCACGAGCAGGTCCTCGAAAGTCTCAATCGGAGATACATTATCAGGCTCTAAAGTATACAACAGCGGCGTTCACCAGGGGAGTTTTGAGTTTTGAGTTTATTACGCATGAAAATGCGTGGTAAGGTACATATAAGGAAGGGGGATTGCATGTGAGGGGAAACATAAGGTCTAAGAAGTTGATAACATAGGAGGTCAAAGGGGTCAACCTTGATTCAGGAAAAAACTTGCGAGTGATTGATCGGTCCTACTCCGGTGGTAGCATTCTGTGGGAGAGCGGTGAGGGACTAGGACGATACAGCTTCAAAGCTTCAAGGTGTCCAATTTCTCGTTAAAGCCGGATTGCATCTTGTCCACTATACGAAATGAATAGAGCAGAGAGCGGATGAAAAGTCGACCACTCCAGTCATGGCGAACAAGATAGAATGTATGAGAGTTGCCTTGGACCTCTCCTCTTTTTATTATTTATAAATGATATCATGAAGCACATAGAGCCAGATGTCCATGGTTTTCTATATGCCGATGACCTCAAATTTTTTTTCCAAAAACAGAGACTCTATTCAGAAAAGTCTGGATTCCATTTCCGATTACTCACTGACCTGGGAACTTGTGATATCAACTCCAAAATGCTTTATCATGCACTGTGGTCCTAGGAATCCAAAAGTAACATATCACCTAGAAGACAATATTTTACCAACTACTTCATTAGTGAAAGATCTTGGCATTACATTTCAGGAAGATATCACATTCTCTAAACATATTGAACTAACGTCCCTAAAGTCCCAAAAATGTATGAACATGATCTTTAGAGCTTTTAAAACCAAATCAATCAATGTTCTGCTCAAAATATAAACCACATACATAAGATCCCTTATTGAATATGGGAGTGAGGTATGGTCCCCAGTAACTATCGGTCACGTTAACTGCATAGAAAAAGTGCAAAGATCATTTACACGAAGGTTACTACAAAGGGCGGGATTACCCAAAAAGAGTTATGTTGCTAGACTGAATTTTCTTTCCATCTCTTAGCTTGAATATAGAAGAAATGTGACCGATCTTGTGTTAATCCATAAATGTATGCACGGAAATATTCAAATAGATTACTCAAATATGTTTAAACTTCGCCCATCGCCTTATTCGCTGAGAGAATCGAATAACTACAGAATATGATTGCCGTGTAAATATCAAAGCAGAACAAGCACTTGTGCCTCAAGAATGATTAATGTCTGGAATAAGTTACCTTGCTCTTTGGTTTCTACAAGCTCTTCTAGCATTTTTAGAAATGAAATTATCAAGCTTGATTGTGAGACCATTGTCACGAACTCTAGAATACATTTTTAATTCAAGTGCTTTGTTTCTTCAAATGTTTTGTTTCTCCTCTTTTTTCCATTATATTTTTGTTCTCGGTTAGCTCTCGAATGATAAAGAGTGAGTTGAATATTTGGAATTTCAAGTTATTATTGCGGATGAATAGTTCTTAATTGCGGATGTATAGTTCATAACTGAAGATACAAGCTTTGCTTTCTTTGCTTTTTTTGTGCTTTCCGATTTTCCTAAAATGAAATGTTCATGATTGTTCTTGTCATATTTAGACCATCTCACTTTCCATCACCTTCACTGAATTCACTTTTTTTTGTGACAGTGTCATCTGTTTCATCACTTAACATGATGTTTTGTTTCAAGCGGAATAAAGAATTGAATGGAACTGAATATTCGAGGGATCATGTTCAGATTATGCCATTGCCAGAACTAGAGGACATGTAATGACCTGCTCATTAGGTGCCAATATTTGCTCCAAGCCTATCTTAAGCTTCTTTATTGAACAAAAGGTTTAGTTCAATAGAGATCCACCAACCTAGACATTGCTTGATAGCAAGCAATGAATATTAAAGAGTTTAAGACGCCTCACAAACATCCGAGTGAGTGTATTGAAATAGAAAAGGTCACTCACTTCCATGAAATTTCTATAATGTGGTTATCAAGATTATTTTTCTATTCAGAACGACCTTGCAAGCTTCTTTTATATTACGAGTGATTCATAGCTGGAGAAAGTTCGACATTCACGTTTTCTTTCCCTTTCAACACCTATCTTTATTGTCTCTCCAATAACTGTTGACTATTTCCCGCCCATCTATTCCCTGGCCCTTATCTATGTATAGTCCTTTGTGTCCACGCTTAGTCCTGTGCGGTCCTTTCTCTAATTTCAGTTCCTTTTCAGCCCTTCTAAATATTTTCCGAATTTCTTCAGCCTCTAATTCCCCTCGTTTTCTGATTCCTTTACTCTTCATACCTTTCTATATTTCTTTCTTTCTATCGCTCTCACTCTCTCTCCCTTTCTCTCCTCTCTCTAGCTCTCTCTATCTATCCCTCTCCGCTCTCTCTATTTCTCTCTCTATCGGCTCGTACTTTCTGCACTATCTGCCCCTTCGCACGTAAGATGTTTGATTTTGTGCAGCTGCCTCTTCTGACACTTCCTATCTTTTCAACTAAATGATTCCTAGTTCTATCCCCAGAAATGTCTCCTGTCTTTTTCTCTTTCTGTATGGTTCTTACACTATTCATTTTCTTCTCTCTCTCTCTCTCTCTCCACTCTTGCTTTCTTTCTGTCACTCTCTTTCAACTTCTCTCGCTATCTGTTCGTCTCACTCTCTTTCTCTCCCTCACGGATGTTTCTCCTTTCCTCTCTCTACAAATGCCTATGCTCATTTGTCTTGAATTGCATAATCTGAGTCAGTTTTCGCTCTTTTCATTTTATATTTTGACTCACTACTATTTGAGAAAAGGTTCGTCTTGTACTCCTTTTCTTCCTCCATTCCGTCTTCTTCTGAGGGAGAGATGTACTCGGCACTATTTTCTTGCATATTTTATGCTACAAAAACACACAGCTACTATTTTTCTCCATTTTTTAGTTTTTTTTTCTTTTTTGCGATCTTCATATGTATTAATTGAACGAAACCAGTTCCTGACGTGGGTATTAAAGTAACGTATATAAGAGAACATTTTCACCAGAATGCCCGAATAATGAATGCAGGAATAAAATTTTTCATTCAGACTTTAGAAACTATAGAAGCTCAGTAAAATATGAAGAAAAAAATCAGCGCGGTATTACCTTTAATTGGAGAGAGACGACCTTTGGAGTAACGAAGATGCATCACTCCATACGTATATAAACATTATTCGTCCAGGGTTTATGTATTGGATTGACAGAACATCATTCTTTTATGTGAAGCACTTCCGTATTTTATTGCTCAATAAACTTGTGGTATCATGCTCCACGAAGGCTAGTTTTTCACATTTCAGTGTTTCTGAAATCTTAAATATCAGCTGAAGTTGTCACTCGAGGTGAACATTAAGTTTTTAATCAAACAGACAATGTTTTATTGAATATTCATGTGCACAAAGACATTGTAGATTATTTTATACTCCTTGCCTGTTATATACATACTTTTTGATATGTGTAGAAAAGACCTTAAATTTTGAAGACCTTTTTGCAGCAACACTACAGGGTGCGTCGAAAGTACTTGGAAAATACTCGATCAGCCTTTGCGGGAAAACTACGCATCGCGATGGAATATGACACCAAATTATCCGTCAATCTTCTCTGTACTTATTACTTTTAATATTTTAACGTTCATTGTAAGACGTGCCCTAATCCACCTCTAGCTAAAATTCTGGATTTAAGCAGTGCCGGTCACCCCGCTTTAGAAATCATCCGTCTACTGAGCGTTCCTCGTTCAACCGTTTATATTACTCTCAAACTTGGTACGTTCTCTGACCGTCCTTGTACAGGCCGTGCAGCTTCTGCCACAACTCTTCGGATCAGGAAAATTGTCCAGAAACAAATCAAACGCAACCATGGACACAGCATGAGAAAAATGGCTGCTGAACTAGGTGTATCTGACGCATCGATAACGATAGTTGTCCACGAGCAACTCGAAATTCACCCTTACAAGTACCGAAATCGCCATGGATTGCCGGAAAAACATAAAAAAGGTAGGGAAGCTCGAAAAAAGCCGTGGACTCCTCTCGCAGGCCGTGGCTGTAAATCATCACCTCATCACTCTTTTCACGGATGAAAAAACTTTCACTATTGAACGAAGTTTCAATCATCAATATGAAAGGGTGCATACAAAATCTTCTGAAGCTGCTAATTCTGTTGTGAGAATCGTGTCTCATGTGTCTCACCCCACTCCCGTCATGGTTTTCGCCGGAATGTCGGCTACTGGTCGCACTCCACTTTTTTCGTTCCAAAAGAAGCCAAGGTGAACACGGAACTGTCCATTTCGGATGTTCTCGAGAAGAACGTGAAGCCCTGGGCTGATGTCCATTTAGGCAATCAGAATTGGACGTTCCAACAAGACGGAGTCCCGGCCCACACCAGTGAAAACACAGGAGTGGCTTTCTCGCAATGTGCCTTTATTCATTGCGGCGGGAGAATGGCCTGCAAACTTACCCGACTTGAATCCCTTGGATTTTTCCATCTTTTCCATCTTACAGAGCCTGCTCTTTCGCTCACACCCACTTTTCCAGTCTGAGAAGGTCCCTACGTGAGTGGACAAGGATTCCCCAGGAGACTCTGCGGGCCGTAGTCAAAGCATATCCCAAGCGTCTGAGAGCTGTAATTCGGAACAAAGGGAACCATATCGAGTGATATTTCAAATTTGTGTTGATGAGACTATCAATAAACTCTATTGTTAATTTGACGGCATTATGTTCATTTTGAAATAAAATAACCGGTTTTTCAGTATCCAAGTACTTTTGACGCACCATGTACATATTATCTGCCATTAACTCTCTCTCCGAAGATTTCCATCATTTCTTTTTTTCACCGTTTTCCACGACCTACTTACTTGAAGAAAAAAAGGGGGGAAGAGAGAGATAAAGAGAGGGAGTTGTGTATAACCTTTATTTTTTTATTACAAGGGTCCTTGTATAGTTTTCCCATATCCCTTGCAAAAGGGTCTTTCTATCCCCACCACTCACTTCCGTTCCGGGGGCTCTTTTCATTCTCAATCAGATATGAGCACGCATCATTCTCCTTCTGAGAATAGTCTCTAAACGACACATTTCCTCTTCCTCACTCCTATTCAATCGCATCTTCAACCTTGAAAATCTATTTTTGTCTTTTATCTCTTTTTCTTTATGTTCCAATTTTCTTTCCTCATTAACTTTTCCTACTGAATCTTCCTATCTTCCCTCAGTGTATCTCCCTCGTTTCATTCGGAACTCTTTGTCTTAGAGCCTCTTGATGTATTTACATATGCTTTCTATTAACAAGCTCTTCAAGTTTTTTTCTTATAGATTTTTATATTTTTTTTGATTTCAGTCTCTTCTGAAGAGCGCCTTACCAGCTCAGCTTAATACTGAAAGACATTTTTGAATAAACAACATACCCGTTTGAATTGAGTATTCGGCTCGTATGAACTTTGATATAATTGATACATAGCTGTGCTCACCTGTTTTTTTATCTATTTAATGATGTGACGGTCACGCGCTATAATTAGATACTCAGCTTTTTTCGAACTTTTGGAACAGAAGTAGACACATAATTGTATCTTATCAACTGTTGCTGAGCCATGATGTCATATGTGGGATGGTAACACTAGATTCATCGATTTCAGGCACAACTGAAATGTGATGGGTTTAACTCTCGACTCCGAAAACTCTTGAATCAAGCATTTATAAAATGTTTTTATCTTTTTTTTGTATAACAGAGGAGTAGGGAACAATGATATTTATTTTTCCGCCTTAACATGTGTATTGGAAAACCTTTTTCGGCACTTTTTTGCTCATTCACTGTCAAAAAATACAAAATAACAATTTAATGTGTTGTGATGGTAATTTTGAACATGCGAACTGATATGCGATGGGTTCCATGGTTAACTCGCACCCGATGGGTTTCATGCTTGAGGCAGATCTTCTGAAAACTATCGGTTTCTAAGAATACGTAAGATTTTTGTTAATCTCTCTTGAACTGTAATGCGATGAAAAGAACCAGTGCTTATTTCCTGTGTTGACAGTGACCTATAAAGCAACCCTTTCGTCCCAAAATGTTATGCATGTCTGTATTCCAAATCATAGGGACGTGTATCTGCAACGAGGTGAAATTGAGCTTTAAAGACGTTATATCTGTCCTATGTATCATGTACAATTTTAAGAAGATTATTCTTTCAAATGCGTTTGAACCCTCGCGAACCGCTGTTTTATTTTTCAGACTTTAAATACTGCGGCTCCTTTACCTGAGGGACTCCGATTTGGATGGGGTATGTTACCCATTTGGACAAAGTATTCTAAACGGAACGCCTCATCTCTATTCTACAAAACTACCAAACAACAAGGGTTTTGTCGTACTGTGACGAACTTTCTCATAGTAACTTGAGTCACGTAGCCTGAAGTCGGATCCGCTGTAGTCGAACTCATCGGCCACCCCAAAGTGGCGTGGAGAGCCCCTTCAAGTCGGATCCGCTGTATCCGAACTCATCGGGTACCCCACAGTGACGTGGAGAGCCCTTCAAAATGACTGCAGAGGTGCAGCCGGCCTCTTCAGAAACCTCAATAGGGAATCCTCAAATATACCAGCTGGAGATCAAGCCTAAGGTTAGCGAAAGCAGAATTAGATTACTTCCGGTGTCTTGAAGATTCATCGTAATGAATGTCGTAAACCCTTGTTACCGTAATTTTTAATGTTTCATGATTATTCTCTTGTTATTTTTTGGCTCAAACATTGTGTAAGTACATACAATTTTTCCCTCAGTCGTTTTTTTAATCATTGATCTATCTATTCTTTTATACACTCATACATTTCGAATTATTCATTTATACACTCCTACATTTCGAACTATTCATTCATACACTCATACATTTCGAACTATTCATTTATACACTCATACATTTCGAACTATTCATTTACACACTCCTACATTTCGAACTATTCATTTATACACTCATACATTTCGAACTTTTAATTTAACTTTTTCTTTAGTGATAAATCACTCGATCTCATTTGCAGCATACTCTTTCCCATGAAGTTGGAGCCGGGGCTCTTTGCACAAAATGTGATTGCACAGGACTCGATCTCCATTTTTGGAGGTAGACAATTTTTTTTTCGCAGAATTGTTTATTTCGCTTGCTAAAAGTGTCAACATATCGACGATAGTCATCTGCTAAAGCTATCAAAAACTTAGATTGATCATTATTTATTTTAGATGTATCAATTATTCAAAACGAATTTCACATAACAACTGAGATTTTTAGTATCCTTATTTTAACTTTTTGTAGAGTAAGCAAATACTTATAATGTTCTTAATATTTAATCTGGTCAGAAAAATCGAAGTTTTTTTATAACGGAATGATTGTGTACAAGGTGCGTCATATTCGCAAGTTGTTGAGGAGCGAAATTATATATATTATACTATATTATATACTTATATATATAAGTGTATATAAGTTCATGAATAAATGAATAGGTTTAAGTTAAAGAATACATATTTATGAGCTATCCAAATCATTCACACTTCTCCAGGAAAAGATGTAAAGTGTGTGGTTGTAAGATGGATGACCACGAAGTCGTTCTACCAAACGATCACGGACAAATAGTCATTCGTTAGTTTAAACATTTTAGAAACTCCTTTTTCCGTTCCTCAACTTCAAAATTGATTTATACAATTATATATTGATTTACATACTACTCTTTAATGCAATAAGCCACTTGGTCCACTATGACCAATGTAAAAAAACCAAGTGTTTTTTTGATCAATGACTTCTTCCTCGATCATTTTGAAAGTGATATGAGAAACGCCAGAGCGTCTTAAGAAAGAGTAGAGACTAGAAAATGTTGCTACGAATTGTTATTTCCAGTGCAAACTTTTTGGACTTTTCTATGATATGTGTACATATACCTTTCTCTTTTTCCCTTCAAGTTTTTTCATGCCGTGCACGGAAAGGATATATACATTTGGTCCTTATTCTCAAGTTTAAGAACCAAACTTTAATTTTTCCCTTCATACACTTTCAAAAAGACAATAGAACATTACGGATGATATAAAAAAAAACCTCATTCAAAAATAACCCTATTCACTCTATTCAGAATTATCTAGACAAAAACGCTTTAAATGTTTTATAATTTAAAAAAAACTGTTTTTCTTCTTAATTTAGAAAATCATAGAAAATCAAACTTTGAAGGCATTAACTTCCAGTAAAATAAAATTCAGAAATAGAAAGTTCTTGATAGACAAACAAACTTCCAGACAGACTGTTCGGAGGGGATCAGGACGCGATGGAACGAATGTACACCTCGCAGCAACCAAGAGAGTCTATCAGCGGCCTCGTATATTCCGTCCCCGTGCAACACGCCGGCTCTCTTACTAACGACAAGCATGTCAGAAATAACGAGAAGGTTTGAATTACTAACTCCGATCTTCTCTTATCCAATCATTCAATTTACTGCATGACCATTGAAGGTTCTTCACACAGAAAAAACACTCTAGTCAATCCAATAGCGTTGTAAAACCCATGAAAATTTAACAACTTTTTATACTTCTCCAAAGTTTTTCATAGGCTAAGAAGACCTTTTTTAATGGAAACCTGGCCGCTTCCGATAATTCACTCTTCGAAGAATTATTGTATTCTGACAATCAACAGTTAAACGTTTTGCCAAACTCATTCTAACAAAATATATTCTTGATTGACATTTAGAAAATATCGAACACCACCCAAACGCTGTGTGAGTGAAAAGTTAGGCTAGAAGTGATAATAACATTTGTAAAAGTTTGAAAGCAAATACAAAAAAGTCAGCATTCTCTAAATATGTATGTATGTATTCATGTTTGCTTCAGAGTTCACCTTCGTGCACTGCGCAGTACAACGTGGACCTCCATCTAAATGATAGAGCCGAACAGGTCCGTTTCTCAAAAGTAGTTTTACGATTTCAGAGATCTACATTCTTGTTTCTTGAATCTGCCCCTAGAAATGCAGCTGTTAAACAGCTTTTCCTATACATAATTCCTTATTATCAAAAAACAGACGTTCGAATTCTCAACTCTTCAAATGTTCAGAAGTTCATTCCATATCAATATAGAACAGCTTGAGTTATGACCATTCTTTGAGTTAGTAAAAAACAGCTCATTCAATCAAATAAACCTCACCAGAAAGCGTAACCACAGTTTCAAAAGAGTAAACGGTACTCGGGTTTGGGCCAATGGACGAAATATGGAGACAAATATTTAAAACAAATGAGTTACTAATTTTTAGCGAACGAAATGTCTACTGAAAATTCTCTATATTGACTATACATATTCGATTAACCTGAACAGATGGAAAGGTTTCTACTAGGTTAGCTTCCGGAACGAGAACTAGCTTTTGTTTGTGATACAGTTTCATATTTCAATTTCAAAAATATACATATTTCAATTAAACCAGGCTCACAGCCTTTACACTATCAAAATTGGCTCGTGTGAATGAGATAAAAAAGTATCCTGTCTAACTGAGCATTTATTTATTGATTTTGTAACCTCGAAATTTGTTGATTGTTTTGTATAATATAAACAAATGTTTTTTGATTAATATAACCATAATCAGGAACGAAATGAAATATTTAAATTTATGTATTCTTCAAGGCAAACTCCACCTACACTTGGATCCCCGATATGGATAAGCGATTATCGATGTTGTACATGGAGAGCCTGCCACCGGAAGAACGGCCCATTCAAGGTACCCAAGGCGAAGCTAACCGGAACAGGCGACTCACATATCAGGTAGTTCATGTTTTTCATAACGCCTATAGTTAGTGACTTTCATGTCAGAAACAGGTGAAGTAAACATTACGAAGAAATGAGTGGCCAAGAGTTTGAGCAATCTCCCATCCCGACTTCCCATGCCGTACAAGGACCCGTGCCAACCATCACGGCCGAGGAAGTAAAGAAGACACTCTCTAAGATGAAGACTGGGAAAGCGGCTGAACCGGACTACATAGCCACCGAAGCCTGGAAACTTGTAGGTGATGTTGGACTAGCACATCTCGTGCACCTGTTCAACAGCATCGTAAAGCTAGGCCAAATCCCACATAACTGGCGCTACTCCACGACCGTTCCAGTCTTCAAAAGAAAAGGCGTTGCCAGAGTGTGCAGCAACTACCGTCCAATACGTCTTCTCAACCACACTATGAAGATAAGATATTTGAGAGGATACTGGATTCACGCATACGAGATATCGTCGACATCCCAGCTCAGCAATGTGGGTTCGTGAACGGAAGAGGCACAACAGATGCAATATTTGCACTCCGTTTACTCATCGAGAAGCACGCAGAGCAAAGATCACCTCTCCACCTGACCTACCTCGATTTGAAAAAGGCGTTCGACAGAGTCCCTCATGATCTTATTTCATATGCATCGCGCGATCTACAGGTTCCTGAAGAGTACATTCGATGGACAATGGCGATGTACGATGATTCGAAGAGTACTGTCAGAACTCCGGTCGGCATTACAGAGCCATTCGCAGTAAACGTAGAAGTGCACCAAGGGAGTGCTTTGTTTCCCCTTCTCTTCATTTTGGTTATGGATACCGTCACGCGTCCTTTACTGACTCCGGCTCCGTCAACCATCGTATACGCCGACGACATTCTCCTTGCTGCTCCTACTTGTGCCGAAATCGAGAAACGCACCAAAGAATGGAATGACGCTTTTAGTAGCCATGGCTTATCAAGAAGACCGAGTACCAGGAAATCGGAGTGCAAAGGACTGGAACTGTTCACATCAACGGTGAAGCGCTCCCGAAGACCGCCGATTTCAAGTACCTCGGTTCTGTCATCTCCTCAGACACGTCAACGAATGCAGCGGCACGCCAAAGAGTAAATGTAGCTTGGATGAAATGGAGAGAAGCTACAGGTGTTCTCTGTGATAGGAATATCACAGCTCGCATACGCGGAAAGATGTATAAAACAGCGATCCGTCTTGTGCTTCTCTATTTGACAGTGACCTGGCCTACAACTCGTGTAACCGAAAACATTATCCACACAATTGAGATGAAAATGTTACGCTGGACACTAGGAGTGACTCGCCTAGAATGTGTGCGTTACACGATTGTGAGAGGGAGACTTGGCGTGGCTCCAATACAAGACAAGATGCGAGAAGGGAGAGTTAGATTGTATTGACACGTGATGCAAAGAGACACGACCAAGATCGCAAGACACGCTCTTGACATGGAAGTACCAAGCAAACCCTCGCGAGGCAAACCGAAGACAAGGTATATGGAAACGCTCAACCAAGACCTGCGCTTTGCAAGACTCTACTCGGAAGACACAACGGACAGATGTTTCTGGAGAGCTCGAAGCCGTACAGCGGACCCTACTCCGACCTCGGCTGGCGCGGGACAACGCTAAGAAGAAGAAGAAGAAGTTAGTAACTTTCATGTTGGTGGCGTGATTTTTTAATGACTACTATGGAGAAAATATTTTGAAACCTAGTTCACTTGGTAATGTCATATGACTACTTTTGTTGAATAAGAAGAAACGGATAGTTGTTGACTTTTGAAGTTAGTTGTTGACTTTTGAAGTTGATGATCTTGCCGCCTCTGCATGGAGACTCGCAGGTGATTGTGGACTTTTCCATCTTACGACCCTCTTTCAAAAAGCCACTGCTCGCCTGGAGTATCCCGAAGACTGGAGTAGATCATCTACAATACCCATCTACAAAGGGAAAGGAGATGTCACAATATGCTCCAACTACCGGCCGATAAGAATCATTCCTCATACCACAATGATCTTGGAAAAGATCATCGAAGCACGGCTCCGAAAAATTGTAAGCACAACCGTCAATCAGTGTGGCTTCGTCAAAGGAAGTGGAACAACAGATGCTATTTTCGCCATTCGTCTTTATCTAGAGAAACACAGGGAAAAGGCGAAGTCAGTCCATTGCGCTTTCCTTGACTTGGAGAAAGCTTTCGACCGTGTGCCTCATGAGCTGATATGGTTCTCTCTTCGAGACCACCTAGTCCCAGAAGAGTACATAAGATGGATTCAAATGATGTATACTGACTCTAGAAGTACCGTGAGAAGTCCAGCGGGTACTTCGGAGTCATTCAAGGTTGCTGTAGGAGTTCATCAAGGTTCCGCCCTTTCCCCCTGCTCTTTATACTGATAATGGACACGATCACCAGAGATCTACAAACAAGCCCTCCGAAAACTCTACTGTATGCTGACGACGTTGTGTTATGTTCCAACACAACAGAGGACTTGGAGAAACAGCTAGGAGAGTGGAACGAACGCTTCAGTGACTATGGTCTACGACTAAACCTCCAAAAGACTGAGTACTTGGAAATGGGAAAAAGTACTTCGAATACCTCGAATACCATCAAAGTCAAGAACACCGAACTCCGGAAAGTGGATGGCTTCAAGTACCTCGGATTCTACATCACCGCAAACCTAGACCCCAAGGCTACAGTTGCTGCGAGAGTCAATGCTGCCTGGCTCAAATGGAGAGAATCAACCGGTGTACTATGCGACAAGCGAATGCCTGACAGACTGAAAAGTAAAATTTACCGATCAGTTGTCAGACCAGTAGCGTTGTACGGCCTCGAATGTTCTCCATGCACAGCAAAGACTATACAGATGCTGCATGTTATGGAGATGAAAATGCTGAGATGGAGCCTCGGACTCACTCGTCTAGACATGGTGCGAAATGAAACCATCCGAGATCGTCTGGGCATCGCCCCTATATCTGAAAAGCTTCGAGAGTCAAGGCTGAGATGGTACGGGCACGTGATTAGATCAAATCCCCATTCCGTTTCTCAATCGTCCTGGAACCTCGAAGTAGAGGGCAAAAGACCCAGAGGCAGACCCAAAACTAGGTGGCGAGACTGCATCGAAGTAGACATAAACACGACCGGGCTGAAGACTGAAGACGCAGCTGATCGGGTGAAATGGCGTGAAGCAGTCTACAAAGCGGACCCTGCCCGGCGGCGGGATAAACGCTAGGAAGAAGAAGAAGAAGAAGTTGACTTTTGAAGTTGGTGATGCCCTTAGGAATATATATTAGTTTGTATTTTCTATAGAAGTTAGTTTAGTAGTGAAACATCTCAAGAAATCTCGTTCTGTTAAACTGACTGGTATTGAAAACCTTTCAATAAATGTTGCAACCAACATATTTTTAAATAACCAAGTCGTATCTAAACCAAAACAAAAAAACATTGAGTCTTCTGCTCTGGATTAGTCAGTGCCTGTTTTCATATTCAACCGTGGTCCAAAAAAAAATTAATGGATGTTTAGGTAGGCTTTAAAAATGAAAAAAGTTGCAATTTTTTACCAGATCAATTATGGCAATTTGGTTTTTCTTTTTTTCCAAATTTTTTGTTCAGTCTCAAACTTTAAAAAATTCGATTCAGTTGCCGCTTTTCGACTTCAACTTGGACCGCATAAGCGACGAAAAAGAACGCGAGACGCTGATTTTTCTTTATTTTTCCCAAATTTTTGTTCAGTCTCAAACTTTAAAAAAATCGATTCAGTTGCCGCTTTTCGACTTCAACTTGGACCGCATAAGCGACGAAAAAGAACGCGAGACGCTGAACAGATTCGTCAATAATGTCAAGAAGAACGTTAGATGCTCAAAATTAATGATTACTTTAATTTTTTCACGAGTATTAATTTTGAAAAGCAATGAGTTTCATCTCAATTTTTTCATGTGTCTCGAAAATTACGAAAGTTCATAAAAGCGCTATGACCTTGATATTCTGTTTGAACATACTTTATTCTCTGCACTGATCTTTAGGTAGCAGGTGTAGGAGAACTGGTCGAAGTGGACCAAGAAGTCTCACTTGAAGACGCTCTCAAGAACTTGGAAATATCAACGAATCGGAATGGGGCTCAAATTCATGCGAGCGGTCGAAAAACCATCCATCCCACGGCAAGTAACTTGAGACAACTTTTTTCCTATAAATTAAAAATTTTTTTTTAGAACAACGGCGATAAGTTTTATTTTAATCTATGTATAACGGATATCGGGCCCTTAACATTCATATTTGAACCTTTCATTAATCAAGGTTTTTGTGTTCTTTTATCGAATTTTCTTTTCAAAACTTCTAGCAAGAACTTTCAGAAAGATTTCTACTCTTTTTTCTCAGACTTCCACCAAAATTTGCACACTGAATAGCAGTTTTTCATCAAAAGGGTAATCACTGATTAGCAGTCTTTCATTGAAAGGGTAATCAGCAACACGTTCGGATCCAAAGTTAGAAAAAAAATGGTTGGTTGAGTTCGATACCGCTCAAAGAATTACTATTTCCGCGTGTTAGAATAAACCTATTATATTTCTCAGGTTTGCTTTGTATAATTTCCGAATCTGTAAACACCTTTGATTTGATTCCAGAGTTGCTGGTTGTGCCGTAATGGACTAAATCACGGAGACATCGCAGTCCAGACTGAGCACGGGCGGCCTGGGGTGAGTTTCAGCACAATCACCAATGTATTGCTCATTTCATAAAGCACAATTTGCATTCTCACTCATTAGCAAACACTTTTTCAATCTTATTAACTTTATATTTTTACATCCAAAAAGAAAAAAATGTTTTCTCTAAAACGCATTAAATGGTCCGTGATTGATTTAATCCGTAATTGATCATCTAATGCAGTTCTATTTTAGAAAGTCAAGATTTAAAGAAGAATTTTAAAAAAATCAAGATTTCAAGAAGGCTGAAAATTTTTTCGTTGGTTATGTTTGTGACTCTCGACTTGAATGAGCCTCTTTCTTCCCTTTAGAATAAAATTCATACTAGAAAAGATGGTAAAAATATGCTGGCAGATTTCAATCCACGCATAATGCTAGGCACACGAGTTGCTTTTTATTATTAGGCACTTGTGGGTAAATTTTATTTTAGCCCTCTGCACGGGACGAAATGCAGTGCAAAAGTTCTACTATACTTTAAACCTCCCCTTTTTTTCAAACCCAGGCGGTGTAGGATCACGCTATAGTGGACTATTTAATGCTTACATGTAATACTTTTTCGTTGTTCGTGTTTAAATCGTTTTGGTTTTCTTCAATGAAATCACTGCTTATGCTTAGGCGAGAGGGGCTAATCTTCAAGATTTTTTTATTGTGAGAGGGGGGCTGGGAGGGGCCAAAATTAAAAAGGTACGGGTATGTACTTTAACCTCCAATGTTCTATGGTGAGAACCTGAAGTTATATGATATTTTACTTTACGCCCCTTCCGTTTCTGCTCTTCACCCGCCTCCATTTTGGTGTGTTTTTACTATGGAATGGAATTTCTTTTATCGCGGGGGGGGGTCGCTAAACTTCAGTGGGGGGGGGGTGGGCTAAAGTAAAAGTTTCCCAGCTCTTTGTAACCCAAAATGTAAGAGGTTGCTTTAAGATAATCGAAGAAGAAGAAACGTCGAAGTATTTTTGAAACTCCCTTCCTTTCTCTTTCTTTGCTGTTCCTGTCTCTATACGTTTCATCTCGCTCTGCATATTCTTACCACTTTCTCTTCCCCTCTCTCTCTCTCTTCTCATCTTCCTCTCTTTCTCTTCCCGTCTCTCTTCTCATCTTCCTCTCTTTCTCTTCCCGTCTCTCTTCTCATCTTCCTCTCTTTATCTTTCCTTCTCTATCTTCTCATCTTCCTCTCTCTCTTTCCCTCTCTCTCCTCATCTTCCTCTCTTTCTCTTCACCTCTCTCTCTTCTCATCTTCCTCTCTTTCTCTTCCCCTCTCTCTCTTATCATCTTCCTCTCTTTATCTTTCCCCTTCTCTCTTCTCATCTTCCTCTCTTTCTCTTTCCCTCTCTCTCTTCTCATCTTCCTCTCTTTCTCTTCCCCTCTCTCTCTTCTCATCTTCCTCTCTTTCTCTTCACCTCTCTCTCTTCTCATATTCCTCTCTTTCTCTTCCCCTCTCTCTCTTCTCCTCTCCCTCTCTTTCTCTTTCCCCTTCTCTCTTCTCATCTTCCTCTCTTTCTCTTTCCCTCTCTCTTCCTCCGTTTCTCTCTCGAAACTTAAAATTTCTAGATTCTTAGTCTGTTTTCTTCTACACCAGATCTTGAAGATTGCAATCAAAATTCTCAAGTCCCGTCTGAGAAGAAAAGTTCCACTGCAGAGCTCATGGCACCCCGCCTGCTTCCGTTGCTGCAAGTGTGATCAGCTTTTGGCTGACCTTATTTACTTCCACCACAAAAGAGCTTACTACTGCGGGAGACATTTCGCTGAGCTACAGTATCCTAGATGCGCAGGTTGTGATGAGGTGGGCGTCATTTTGCATAAGATGAAGCTTTTATGTAATCGAGCCCGACTTTATCATCGCAGAGCAAAAATATTGAGTACAAATAGTTATACAATGTATTGGACAATAGTGATTCAAATGCATCCACACATTAGTGGTAACTTTATTCTGCTTGATGACGTTTTTCGCAGACCAAAATATCATAAACTCGTTATTCATTCTCTTTAGCAAATATAAATGCAACGGAATTTAACAACTTTCAAAAACACAACATAGCATCAAAAACACAATTTTACTTCAGCTTCATCGGAGAAAAAAATTGTTGCAGTGCGAAGAAAAAAAGAGAAGAAAAACAGAAAAGTAGGTTCAAAATTTCGTAAGCCTGGAAAAAGGTGCTTGGTAAGGCTGATAGACTAGGAAAAAAAAGATTTTCAAATGATTGTCGAGGATTGCAGCTCATTTTCGCGAAAGAGTACACATTGGCAGAGGAGAAACCGTGGCATTTCGATCACTTCGCTTGCTATTCGTAAGTTCTTACTACGCTGAATGTTTGAATCACTAGGTATTAGAGATAAAAATGCTTGGGAATATGATAAAGAACTTCAAGAAAAGATTTAAAAATTGGGACTTTGAAAGTGCCCATTCATGGCGGTAATCGCGCGAAAGCTGATAGTTTAGGGTTGCACATCGTAAACATCAAGATGAATAGTCAGTTACATAAAGTTTCTTCACATAAAATTTTTTAATGCACATATAGGATCATTCAAACATCAATATTATTGATTCATTGACCCTGCCTTCACTTGACCCAGTTCTTTCCATTCTTTCCTAAGTAAACGTCTACATCTTCCATGGGTGGAAAGCGTTCTCCGGCTGTTCCTCCTTCTTGCCCGAGATGTCCAATGTACGAGAAGAAGATTGAAGAGTTGATGGAGAAGATGATAAGGTTGGAAATTGTGGTGGAGGAACTCGTTTGCCGCCTGCCTCCTCTTGACTCATCGCCTTCTCATCCAGCGCCCCTCAGTCAATCCTCTTAGTTGCCTTCTCTGCTATCCATCCCACCGCATATCCTCGCCTACGATGCCGCGGTAAGAGCTATGACGGTCGACAAGAACATGATAGAAACTAAGGCCGAGAACATAGTCTCCCTTGGCATCCCAGAACAAGACAACGATGAGGCAACAGATGCGGCTGATCAAGTATTTCTTTCAGCGCTTTCCCGGGATGTCGGAATACCGGAGATTGGAACTGCTCGTTTTAGAAGGTTTGGTGACCCAGCAAAAAAGCGGCGCGTTCTCAAAGTCTTCCTCGAGTCTGCTCCCCTTAGAAACGAAGCTCTGAAGAAGACCAGAAAAAGCCGCCCTCCTTGCCTTTCCAAGTTCCCGCACAGTTACATTCGGAAAGACCTAACTCGCGAAGGACTCCAACTTGAGAGTGAAGTCAAAAGAATCGCCAAGGAAATAAATCAGACTCCCGATGGGCAGAAATGGAAAGTCGTCGGAACGTGTCTGCTGCCGGTCCGAACAACTTCTTATTCACAGCCAAGGCCATCCTCCACGCTTAGAAATGCGGAAACTCCCTGTCCGTTAGTTTCCAAGGTCCTTTCCAAGGTCAGTTTCCAAGGTCCTCCGTCAGTAAATCGTCCTCTGGTGGTCTTGACTTCACCTGCGAATCCTGCGACTGTCTCTTCTTCGCCAAATAATCGCCGATCTTCTCGGAATGTAACGATGAGACGTTAGGTGAGTGGCGGTGTTCTTTCTAGTCCTGACCCTCCTAGTCCCCCATATTTTTCACAGAGTTTAAGTATCAACTGCATCTTTTTTAATGCTCGATCACTTCGTAATAAGCTGTATAATCTATCTTTTCTGCTGAGTTCTCTTTCATATGATGTAATAGCTATATGTGAGAGATGGCTTACGAGCCAAGATAATTCCTTGGTACTCAACAATTCTGATCATCATATTTTTCGTTGTGATAGAGATCGTTCAATGAAAGGAGGTGGCGCAGCTATCCTTTTATCCAACCGTATTCCTTGCTCATTCGTTTCCACTTGCTCTGATGACGGCTTGGAAGCTGTCACCATAGACCTTTTTCCGTCTGTGTCTTCCACAGTATCGACTCGACTGAGATATATTTGTGCGTATCGATCTCCTTCTTACCCTGACTCTTCCCTCTGAAAGCTATTGTCTTATTTCTCAGAGCTAGTTTGTTGTCACACATTGAGTCCTAAGCCTGCAATAATCGTTGGTGACTTCAATTTCCCTTTCATAGATTGGGCCACTCTTATATCGCACAGAAGTGGACAGGATGAAATGTTTCTCGAATTCATGAGCGATAACTTCTTTACACAGTATGTTGATACCCCCACTCGAAACGACAATACTCTTGACCTGTTATTCTCGAATGTACCTATTATTTCCGATTGTAAAGTTATAGGTCGTTTCAGTAGCGACCACAATGCAGTTTCTTTTGAGCTGTCATTTACAGTAGCGACCACAATGCAGTTTCTTTTGAGCTGTCATTTACAGTTAATACAAGATCGGTTCCATCAGCTTTCAAACTGTTCACTAAAACCATTTGGCTGTCTATTGAAAGTGAACTAGTCTTTCATGATTGGACTCTAATGCTTTCTTTGATGAATGTTGAGTCTGCAAACAATTATCTTGTTTCTTTCATAGGCTTGCTTATTGAGAGCTACGTTTCCTTGGTAGACCGTAAAGACCCATCATTTCGCTACCCAAAGGTTCTTCGTGAAATGTACTCTAAGCTGCAACGTATCTCTAAGAAATCCCCTTATTCTCATTTTTGTGTAGGGAAATCTGCTGAATTCGATAAGATGTTGCATAGTTTTGAATATGATCAGTAAGCTAAACTTATACTGCGAGGAAATCAAAAGTCCTTTTTCGCTGCCTGAAGAAATCGTTTAAGTATGAATGTCAACCTAGCCATTCCTACTCTGTTAGATAATCAGAGGCAAGAGATAATATTGTCATCGGATAAGGCGAATGCCTTTTCTGATTACTTCGCTTCCGTGTTTTCCGAACCTATCCAAGATCCATTAAGAAATCCATCCTGCACTAGAGTAATTGAGAGGATGAGTGTTGATTGTATTACTGAGGAAATGGTTTCGAAAGCCCTTTCATCTCTTTCAGCCAAATGCAATACATAACTCTCCCGACGGGATACCAAGCTTCTTTTTGAAGAAATGTAGATTCGCTCTTGTGAAACCTTTATGCATTTTATTCAATAACAGTCTGCTTTCTGGCTCAATGCCTTCTATTTGGAAGCGATCAATTGTTAAACCAGTACACAAATCTGGTTCTCGCAATCTGTTAAATAATTACAGACGTATATCGTTATGTTGCTCGTTATCCAAGATTATGGAAAAAATCGTTTTAGCCTTAGTTTATTCGTATTTAGAAGAATCAAAGCTACTGTCTCCATATCAAGCAGGTTTTAGAGCGAGAGAGTCTACCGTAACATCTTTGGTAGAATCTCATTCTTTTGTTGTTGATTCTTTGGCTCAAGGGTTTTCAGTTGATGTTATTTTCCTCGATATTCGTAAAGCGTTCGATACTGTAGATCATAGGCTGCTTTTATATCAGGTTCATTCGTTCGGTATCTCTTCTAATATTGTCAATTTGCTTAGTAGCTATTTAAGTAATCGAATTCAGTCAGTCTTAATCGATAATGTGCTATCTCAGTCCATGCCTGTTATTTCAGGTGTGCCTCAAGGCTCTTCCCTTGGTCCTTTACTATTCCTTATGTATACTGATTCAGTTAAGGAAGCGATACCTCCTAGCCTTCGATTCGGTTTGTATGCAGACGATATAAAATTTATGGGTCGTGTTCCCTCTTCTAGCCATGATATTCAAGTCGCTCTTGATCTTGTTACCGCTTGGTGTTCGGAATGGAACTTGTCTTTGTCGACATCTTAATGCAGTGTTTTGCATTTAAGACCTCGAAATCCTTCTGTTGTATACCGTATAAATGGTCTCCCCTTAACTGTTGACGAAATATGTAGCTAAAGATCTTGGTGTCACTATTTCCGAAGTATTCTCGTACAAACACCATATTGTCGATAAGTGTAAGAGAGCTTCCGCTGTTGTCAACATGTTATTTGAAGCTTTTAAACCCCCTTCCATTTCTCTGTTGACATCTGCTTTTAAAATCTATGTCCTACCCATTATCGAATACGCAAGGGAGTTGTGGAATCCATCTTCCTCGGGCCTTGTTAAGTTGGTTGAGAAAGTCCAACGCTCTTTCACGAGGAGAGCACTAGGAAGAGCCCGTCACCCTAAGCTTCCGTATTCCCAGAGGCTTTCAATGCTAGGCCTTCAGAGCCTCGAGTACCGTCGTGCTATCTCTGATCTACTTTTTATTCAGAAATGTTTACATAACAGCTTAGACATAGACACTGATCATTTATACGAAATCTCGGCTGTTCAGCGTTTCACTCGGCGTTCGCATCCTCTAAGACTTATTCCTCCTCACCGCATCAATATCGACATTTCTCTTTATCGACATGTGTTTCCCGTCAAATGTCTGTTTTGAACTCTCTTCCATTTGATGTTATCAACGAAGCTAGTAGCCTTAAATTTAGAAAGCAACTTCTTTCGTTGCTTGTGAATGTGATTGTGCCAGTTAGTCTTGTTTCTGATACTTAATTAAGACTTGTGATTTTTCTTCATTATCACAGCCCCCCCTTTTTTCCCCTTTACACACCGCCACTAAGCTTTATGTGTAATGTAGTCCATGCATACCTTTGTTTATATGTAATTTGCTTTTGTCTTAAATACCTACATGCTTGGAATAAAGAATGAATGAATGAATATATTCTTTCGAAGCATTTTACAGGGTGCAGCGAAAGTTCATGTGGACAGTATTTTTTCCGATAAAAACTTAACGGAATGAGTAAATCAAACAAAATTTTCATCAAAGTTTTTTCAAATAGTTTGGGATATAACTGCGTTTTCAAATTTCGAACAGCCCTCCTTTCTCCTTGACACAGGCGCGGAGTCTAGAGGATTCAAATCAGGTGAGTACGGAGGCCATTCGGCGGATGTGTTCATGGAGAGGAAATCGGTCTTGCACCAGTCTTGCACAACTTTAGCCTTGTGAGCGGGCGCAGAGTCCTGCTGGAACGTCTATTTGCGTCCCGCGAAGTGAGCCTGGCTCCAGGGAAGTACTTCCTTTATGAGAATGTAGTTCAGGTAATTATTGGCATCCATTTTGACTCCCTGCTCGACGAAAACGAGTGGAGTCTTGCCAGTCGCGCAAATCCCGGCCCAGACCATGACAGAAGCGGGATGGCCTTTTCTCTCTCTGTGTGGTCGTTCTTCGAGAGCAAGGCCTGTGCTTCCCCACACAAGAATTTGGAAAGTTTGAAGCGCGCCCTACAGAAGGCGTGGGATGATCTTGACGTCGCTTACCTGTCCACCACGGTGGGTGCCTTCCACAAGCGACTCCGCGCCTGTGTCAAGGAGAAAGGAGGGCTGTTCGAAATTCGAAAACGCAGTTATATTCCAAACTATTTGAATCAACTTTGATGAAAATTTTGTTTGATTACTCAATACGTCAAGTTTTCAGCGGAAAAAATACTGTCCACATGAACTTTCGCCGCACCCTGTATGATCGAAAACGTTCCAAACATGGGTTACGGAATTTTTAACGCAAGAAACACGGACGAATGGTTTAAACCTGAAATTTGGGAGGTCAATGATTAATGATTCACTCTCAGGTGTGATCTCAAGTTAGGCGGTCATCGGTACATCACCCGAGATGACCAACCTCACTGTCTTCCTTGTTACATGACGCGGTTTGCTAAGGTCAGTGACATATGTATGTACTCATCTGTTCATGCTGTTTCTTGAACACACAATTTTTTTTTTAAACGAGGACAAGGTAGAGGCATTTTCAGAGAGAAAGGTTCATATATTTCATCAGAATAACTATTGTAATCTGACCTTCAGAAATCTCCGCTAATTTTATCGATTTGAGCTTAAATTTAACTCGCCGGAGATTGAAAGTAACAATTTGTTCATTCAAGTCACAGGGCAGGTTGACGCACTTAAAACTTACTTTCGGACTTAGAAAAGCGAATTTTCGATAGAGCTAGCTGAAGTTCAAGTTTTTTTGTGTGTGCGTGTGTGAGTTCTAATTTTTGCAGTCACTAAATTTTTTTTTGGAGTTTGAAAGGTTCCTGCCTTTATTTTTTCTTGACCAGAAAAGATATAAGAAATTTAATGGATAATAAGTTTTCATATTGTTACAAAGGAGAATAAATTTTGATGTTGTTACAACAAATGTAACTTGATTGTTTATCATTTTAGTCAAAACTGCGAGATACTCCAATATTGAGATATTGTTTAGACTTGTAGAGGCTGTGGCAAAAAAATTGCCGCTGAAGAGAAAAGGCTAAATTATGGAGATCTACACTGGCACGCAGTCGAGTCTTGCTTCAAGTTAGAACTTTGAATAGTTAGACGTCTAGTAGTTAGAACTTTGAATAGTTAGACGTCTAGTAGTTAGAACTTTGAATATTCAGAAAAACGTAGTCTCTTTAAAACCAGCTCACTTTGTACTCAAGTATGAAAAGCTTCTGGTTGTAAACATAGTTTTGACTGAGATTCAAAAAAAATTATAATTCGATAATTTTTTTCGAGGAGCTAGGTTTTTTTGATAACATTGCTTGAGAATACTGATTTTTAATTTAAAAATTATTAGTTTTTGTTCAGATGCGGCTCTTGCAATTGCTCATTGATGGGACGGAAGTTCTATCTGAAAGATGAGCTTCTTTTCTGTTCAACGGAGTGTAAAAACAAAGAAACGCGTGCGACCAGTACGACGTATTCCAACATCAAAACATAGTCGAAAAGAAAACGCGATGCATTTTTAACTTCCCAGTAAAGTTATAACTCTTATGTAAATATGAAAGAATGATTAACTCAACTATGCAGTGATTTTTCCAATCACAACAAAACCTCATATCACGAAGTAGAGCGAAAAAAGGAAAAAAAAATGTTGTACTTCGTAATACTTTAATGGACTTGAAGAACTAAATAGGCCCGTTTACTATTGCTGTTTTCTCCAGCTTGAACTTAGTAATGATAAAACTCGAGAAAACAACAAGTTAAGTTAATACAAGCAAAGTCTTGAGAAAAGGTCATGTACATACATACTTTTTTGTATTCCCTCCTCGACTATCTTTTAGATTGAGAAACAATTATAACGAGTTATTTCGAACCAGGACCTGTTTCTCGATTACTTCTGAATGGTTTCGAGCAGAAAGTCGAGAAGAAGGGGTGGGGGAAGGATGAAAGAGAATGAAACTTTAAAAAAAAACTGCGAGATTTTTTCACACCTAATTCACTCGGGTTCATTTGATCTGCTCTGATGAGGTCAAACCCATTGTACAATGTTACGGCTCGTTTTGAGAGACCAACACCTGTCCGAAGCAAAATTCTGCTAAAAATCCTGAATGATACCTGTTACTCTAGAATACTAGTTTTGGCTACACAAAATGAAAAAAGCCGTCTTTCACATAGAATTAGATCATCTTTGTACTGTCAAGGAAACAATTCATATAGTATACAGTACCGCCCAAAATGTTAACATATATTGAATTATTGAACATAACTTTTTTCAAAAAAACGAATGAAGCTCAAGTTTTCAGTTATTTTTTACAAGCCAAATTCACATGTTTCGAGTGATAGAACAACTTTGGAAATTTTTTTATTAGGTTTATTCGTTGAAAAAATGGAAATAGGAAAAAGTGCTTCTAGAGATGTTCAATTTTTTTCGAAGTATTAAAACAAATATTCTAGTATTTGGTGGCATATCCTTTGGATTCAATGACTGCCTGAGATCTACGAGGCTTAGAATCAATCAAAGAGTCAAATCGCCTTCCATTCCTCCTCTAGCTGCTTAAACTTTTCATCAGCATTTCTGCATGTTTTTTCCCGTCAACTTTCGTTGCAAATGTTCCCATAAATGTTCGATGAAGTTCAAATCGGCAGACTGGCTCGGCCAGTCCAAAACATCCACATGCCGACGGCGAAACCAGTTCTGAACTTGCTGAGGTCGATGTTTCGGGTCGTTATCTTGTTGAAAGGTGAACCCACGACCGAATTTGAAGGGCCTTAAACAAACTTCACCCCCTAACCCTTTCACCCTTCACCCTTTCACCCGCGTCGCGGCTCACCTCACCCTCGCGTGCCTTTAACAAACTTCACCCTTTCACCCTTCACCCTTTCACCCGCGACGCGGGTGAAAGGGTGAAGGGTGAAAGGGTGAGGGGGTGAAGTTTGTTAAAGGCCATTTGGAGAGGGCCCAAGGGCGCATAGTGCTTTCCATTATGTTCTCATATTCTCATATATATTATGTTCTCATCGTTATGCCCACTCCAAAACGCACAGTCAAGAAAACAGCCGGATGTTTCGACTGCCTGAAGAAAAATGAATAAATGAGAAGTCTGGCTGAAAAGATGGAAAAACTGGAGGCCGCCGTGGAAAAATTCGAAAGGATGAGCATTCCGGTCGTCCAAGGTGAGTCTCAGCAGAAGAATGCAGATGTGACTAATTTAATGGAAAGAATGACCAAGTTGGAGGGAAGCCTCGAGAGAATTGAGAAGACTTTAGCTCAGTTAATGTCTTCCACTCAATCGATCGCAACTGCCCATCCTCATAACCGTCAATCCCTTCTTTCTCAAAATCTACCTCCCCAAATGCTAGCGTATGAAGCGGCTAGGAAAGCTCTAACAGATGACCGCGTCATACTGAAGGAAAAAGCGGAGAATTTGGTCGTCGTCGGCCTTCCAGAAGAAGAAACCGAGGCGGCCACGAATGCAGCGGACCGGCAGTTCTTGCGTTCACTCTCCCAAGAACTCGGATTTCCCGAAATCTCTACCGCTCAATTCATGCGCCTAGGGAGAATCGAGAATCGACGCCGAATCTTGAAGATTTTCCTAGGCTCAGAAGATCTTCGTTTTGAGACTCTAAAGCTCATCCTAAGACGACGTCCAAGCTGCCTTGCTTCCTTCCCTCACGCGTACATACGCGAAGATCTAACCAGAGAAGGCTTGCAGCTTGAGAAGGAGGTCAAGTTGTTGGCTCGAAATTTGAATCAAGAAGAGAGAAACTGGAGAGTTGTGGGTACCACACTTGTTCTTATCCGTCACACCCAGCCCTTCCATGCCCAGTCCCACCAAAACGATCATACATCCGCAACGAATTCTTCGCCTTCGTCATCTAATCCTCGGAACTCCTCTCAGCCGCAAAGATTCTCAGAGGTCAGCAGCAGAAACATCACCTCAAGACGCTAGCTATATGATGGTCCGCCCGTTTCTTCACCGTCACCGCTCGACATTCAGCTAAGCTTTGCATATTTTAACATGCGTTCTCTCTATAATAAATTAGTTCCATTTCGTCTTTATCTAGAAAAAGAACAACCTGATATAGTTGCTGTCACTGAGACTTGGCTGAGTTCGCGTATAGCTGATTCAGAGATAATTGGTCCTCTTAATTACGTAATAATCCGAGCTGATCGTAATTCTCGTGGCGGAGGAGTTGCCCTTGTATTGAGAGATCACTTAACGTTCTTGAAGCCTAGTTCTTTATGCTCTCCTTCGGAAATTGTTTATATAGACTTACTTTCTTTTTTGGTTACATACGTCTGGTTGTTTGCTATCGTCCCCCGTCCTACACCAATGAAGAGACCAGACATTTTGTGATTCTTTATCCGATATTCTTTCTTCCACTTCCTATCCTGTAGTTGTGACTGGTGATTTCAATTGTGACACTCTCTCTCCTCCTTGTTCTTCATCCGATCGATTGTTAGTAGACATGATTACTCTCTTTGATTTGACCCAATTCTGCCGTGAACCAACACGTCTTAATCGTTGCATTGATTGGCTACTAACTTCTCTGCCCTCGCTATTGTCTAATTGTAGAATTGTTCCCTTCTTCCCCTCCTCTGATCATTTAGGGATCGCTTGCTGCCTTTCAATTGTGACCGACTCGCTTTTAGCCGAACCAGTTCTCGACTATTCAAGAACTGACTACGATGAACTTAATAAATACTTCAATTCAGTTAACTGGGAAGCCGAATTTGATAACTTCCTCTCGATTGACGATCTGTACGGCCGTTTCCTCGCCGTTATTGAATACGCTATTTCTGAATTCGTTCTAATTCGTAGACCTCGAACCCTCACGGCCACTTTTCCTCGCCATATTCAGAGAATAATTAAATATCGTAACTCTCTGTTTCACAATATTGACGATCCTATTACCCGTTCTCTTAACGAGAAAGCTAGTAAAGATCTACTGAAGCAGATAATGAAATGGACTAGGCATTGTGAGAAGAAGAAATTGTCTCGCTCTCGGGACTTGTTCCGACATATCTCATCCCTCACTCGGCCTAAACCTGTGCCTCCTCGATATCTATTGAATACTACAGGGGATATAGTATTGAAAAATAAATTTAAATGTTCTCTGCTCTCTACCGAATTCGCTTCTCATTATACTAAGGATGATAACCAACGTATCGCATTGCAAACTGAAGCGGCCCCTACTATGAGCCCCTTTCCTATTTTTCTCCCCTCTTCTGTTCTTAAAAGCCTCGCGAAGCTTAAACAAACGGGTAGCAAAGGTTCAGATGGTATCCCTCAGATTGTCCTCAAGAAATGTGCCAAGTCTCTTGCACTTCCTCTTTCCCATATTTTCAACTATTGTATTATCTGCGGTCAAATACCGTCTTACTGGAAACATTCTCTGGTGACCCCTATTCTGAAACCGGGCAAGGAATCTCACTTGGTGTCCTCCTATCGTCCGATTTCCATCCTTTCTCCCTGTTCTAAAACGATGGAGCGACTTGTTAGAGCTTTCATAATCAATCATCTATCCGAGCACTCTATTATACCTATCAATCAACATGGGTTTAGGCGTGGAGCGTCCACAGTAACCAATTTATTAATATGTGAAGATGATTGGACCTCTTCGTTAGCCAAAGGTCTTTCAACGGATGTCATCTACCTTGATTTCTCTCGTGCATTTGACACCATTAGTATAAGTAAGCACACATTATGGAATTACTGACCCACTCCTTTCTTGGCTTGAGTCTTTTTTAACAAATAGATCTTTCTCTGTGCGGATGGGTGATGTCACTTCTGATATAATGAATGCCACATCGGGTGTGCCCCAAGGGTCTGTCCTGGGGCCACTTCTTTTCACTCTGTATATATCCGATATAAATGAGGTACTAGAGAACTTTCCTAATATTCGTTATCAAGCATACGCAGACGATCTCAAGATTTATGTTTCTTATGATAAGAACTCATACGGCGAACGAACTCGAGAGCTGCAATCAGCATTAGATTCCGTATTCGATTGGTGTTTAGTTAACCAACTATCTCTTTCTCCATCCAAGTCTCTCCATATTCACATTGGAGGTCGATCTTTATATTCCTCATACAGTATAAATAATGTTTCCATTTCATGTGTATCTCAGATACGTGACCTGGGCATACAAATAGTTTCTTCTTTGCGTAGGAAAGAGGCTGTAGCAGACCGAGTTAAAAAGACATCCAAAGCAATGTATGCTATGCTCCGTGCGGTAACTGTTAATGATCCTGGTATACTGGTCAAGTGCTTTAAAACTTATGTAATGCCGCACTTGGACTATGCTTCGAATATATGGAATCCATACTATGGAAGAGATTGTGATGATATAGAGAAAGTTTTAAGGAAATTCACTCGCATAGTTTATCATCGATGTTTCGCAAATGAAGTTAATACGAGGTCTCTTCCTTCTTACCCCAATCGACTTGCCCGCCTTGGATTCGTTTCTCTCTCCAAGAGGAGGATATTTTCTGACTTAGTTATGGGTTTCAAGATCTTCCATGGACTGTCGATAATAGATAAAAAGCGATTTTTCAAAGAGACTATTCCAACGCGAACTAATATAAATGGCTTATTAGTTCAGGGTAGCAAGAATACAGCTAGAAACAACTCTTATGGAATGCGAATATCCCGACTTTTCAGCAAACTACCTCGAAACTTGATTAATAGTATGAACCTGAAATATTTTAAATCCCAATTAAAAAGTGGTGTTCTATCTACTCTTCTCTCGTCATGAACTCAGAACTAATTTATTTTATTTATTATTTTATTTTTTTTTTGTCGTTCAAATTATTCTACTTATATAGTTTTGTTTGTTTGTTTGTTTTTTTTTCCCGTTTAATTCGCTATATTAAAGTCAAATTGATGTATCGCTTTTGTTATCGTATTTGACAATTGTTTAGCTGATCTATTCATTACTCATTTTCAATTGTAATTAAATTTGTGCCTTATTGCATCGAAAGATGTAGATAAAATATATAAGATATATATATATATATATAGCCGTAACGATCGAGATTTCCGACAATACGTCTCAGTGGACCCATGCCGCTGGCGGAAAAACAGCCCCAGACCATCACAGAACCACCGCCATGTTTGACTGTGAGCGACTGGTATTGCGGCAGGAAACGCTTGCCCGCTGGACGTCTTACCCATCTCAGACCGTCACTGCAGAACATATCAAACTTGGATTCATCGCTCCAAACAATCTGAGACCACTCACGGCGTGTCCAACTGAGGTGATCCTTAGCCCACTGAACTCGAACTTTACGATTTTTTAGCTGATGAAAGGCTTCTTTGCAAGCAACCTTCCATTCAGTCCAGCGGCTTGCAAACGGCGTTTTATGGTAGTTATTGAAGGAGCAGGAGTCGCGGGCGTTGATATGACAGCTTGAATGTCTGTAGCAGTGCGTTTCGGGTCTTCGCGAGATGCGCGCAGGATGCTTCGGTCCATGTACCTCGAAGTTACGCGGGGTCTCCCCGAACTTGTCTTCACGATGACTCGTCCCTGCAATTTTTTTGTGTTCCAAAGTTTTTTCAGTTGTAGAAAATTCGTTTACCTGGGTTCGGAAACGCCGGAGGATACGGGAGATAGCGCTCTGAGTTACCCCGAACTGCTGGACGAGATCGCTCTGTGACCGGCCCTGTTTTCAACAACAGCTTCTCGCATTCTTTTACTTGTATTTCGATGTCCAACAGTTCGAATCATGACTTGAAACAAAATTTTCATGAATGAAGTTCGAAAAACAAAAAAAATCATAGAGAAAAAACTGAAAAATGGAAGATATACCAATTTTGGTGTATTTCTTGGAGATAATTAATGAATCACTCCAAATGATGTCCGGTACGGTACAGGCACCCCAAAAAAACTTCTGTGAAAATTTGAGCTTTGAATTTTATCTTTGAAAAAAGTTATGTTCAAGAATTCAATATATAAGACGGTGCTGGGAATTTTGTTCGGCAATTCGTGTTGTTTCGGTGTCTGTGGCAAGTTTATCGTAAAACTCATCGGAATTTCTCGCCATTTCTTTGTTAATTCGTGGAATCAAAATTTTATTTTATTTCATCACTTCTGGCACAATAAACAATCAAATATGAAACACAAGAGTAAGCAGATAGCGAATCTTGCCTGACGGAACTCGAACTGTTCGAATTTCGTCATGTATTGTTGCTCATCACTTGACGGATTTCGAATGGTTCGGATTTCGTCATGCTACAATACTCATAACATGGCGAAATTCGAATGGTTCGAATTTCGTCACGTTACGATGCTCAGCACTTAACGAATTTCGAACTGTTCGAATTTCATCCTGTTACGATGTTCGCTTTCTAAATGTCACACTCTCTCGCAATTTCGCACTCTCCCGGCGATTCAGCAGATTTATATAGTACGAACAAAACGTTCAACCTATACAGACCGGGTTTGCACAAATGCTATACTATTCTCTTTTTGCGACACAGAAAAAGAAAATATTATAGCGTTCGTGCAAACCCGGTCTGTATAGGTTGTTCGTTTTGTTCATACTATATAAGTCTGCTCTTATTTTGCTGAATAGCCTTGTACTGATCATCAACCGATGACGAAATTCGAACCGTTCTAAATTTGCCTTGTAATGATCATCAACCGGTGACGATACTCGAACCGTTCTAAATTTGCCTTGTAATGATCATCAACCGGTGACGATATTCGAATCGTTCTAAATTTGCCTTGTAATGATCATCAACCGGTGACGATACTCGAACCGTTCTAAATTTGCCTTGTAATGATCATCAACCGGTGACGATACTCGAACCGTTCTAAATTTGCCTTGTAATGATCATCAACCGGTGACGATACTCGAACCGTTCTAAATTTGCCTTGTGATGATCATCAACCGGTGACGATACTCGAACCGTTCTAAATTTGCCTTGTAATGATCATCAACCGGTGACGATACGCGAACCGTTCTAAATTCGCCAACTCTTATGTCTTTGACACTCAGTGCTTTTGTTTCTTATTTATCTTGCTAAAGCAAAAATTTGTATATAAAATTTTGCCGAACTAAATTCCCAGCACCGTCTTATATGTTAACATTTTGGGCGGTACTGTATATATATATATACATATATATATAATGAAGGCTGTATCATAACACAACAGTGAAGTTATAGCATTCAAAATATATTTGAATTGATCATCGTATCCAGTGTGTTTCTACTAATCGGAGAAAATGATGTGATGCGCATGTAAGACAATGGGCCCAGTCTTAAAAAATATAATTGAAAGATTTAATGGTGAGCGAAATCGGTACGTCTAGCTAACTTCTTGAGCACAAAAAAAACAAAGTGACACAGCAAAATACGTTTTTTTAAAGAGGAATTTCTGTTCATAAAAAACTGCAGAAGTTATTATAAAAAGTGTTCAAGTCGACAAAGTCACACAAATTTAACGGGAGAAAAAGGAATTTGTTCGCTTGCGGATGATGTTGTTATTTACGTAAAAGGTCATCGCGTGCAGCATTCCGAATACAGCAAAGAGACTGTGCTTTAATTCCTAAAAAACACTCAAAGAATAAGAAGTCAAAAGATTAGTCAAGTTCAGAAAGGGAAACCGATTGAAAAGTTGACTGAAACTGAAGTAAAAAAGCGCTTCGAACCCATGCAGCTGCCAGTAATGCCATTTCTGAATTTTATGGAGGCTTATGCTGTTTGTCACAGTTGATGAATTATTCTTGAAACGGGCGAAGAGCGGAATAATCACCAGTGAGCGCTTTTTTACTTTTTCAAGTATTTAGTTTTCTAGCAAGTGTTCATTAATGCGTGGACTGCTTTTTCATACTAGTTTTAAAATTTATAAAATAATACTAATCAAGTCAATTTCGCAGCTCAAATCATTTTGAGTCAAATGTTTGAATGAAGAAGACTCTTGTGAATAACTGAAACGCTAAGTAACGGCACGTGTGGCGTTAATTATAGTGTGCTACCGTAATTAAGAGAGAATTTATTAAAATCTAGATTATGCACCATAACTGCACAATACCTCAAGAATCGGCTCAAATCCTCCAGAGCAGCCGAGAAGAATGATACTGATTGATGTACAGAATAAAAAAAATTGCTGCATGAACAGAAGTTGACAGCTACGCTTGTTCTCATCCAACTAAAGAAAGATAGTAAGGACCGTTACGAATTCTAACACTCGATGTGCCGAGTCCATGGCCCCACTTCGGGTAATAGAAAAACGGTTTCCGCTCCGTGGGATACTTTTTGCTCGTGCGATAGTCATTTACAGTGCTTCCCAAAACTAGGTATATGTATACCATCCAATTTTTTCGTATTTTTTTGGTTAAGGTAAATTTATTTGGTTGAAAAGTATATAAAAACACAAGAGGACATAGAAGAACACCGCATGCAGAGTTTTAGCGCTACTGTTTGTCATATGAGGTAGTTTCTCGAAAATTTCGAAAATCGTACTGCAGTATGTACCAAAACTTGAGCCCAGTTCATTGTTGGCATAAACTTTATTTATATTTCACAGTTTTAGAACAGAAAACAATTTTAATAGTCTGATAAAGCTCCCTTGCGGACTATGAGTTGATAAATTCTATTATCAAGTGATCATGAGAGCTTTTTAGCTAACATCGAGGCTATCCCATTCACGAGTGATGGCTGCTTTGAGCTCCTCTTTGTTGCTGTATTGTTTCCCGTTTGCGTAAAAACGCATGGCTGAAAACTTCCTAAACGTTTTCAATTGGATTCAGGTCCGAGGAGCAAGCTGGCCATGCTAAGACATCGACGTTGTGGCTGGCCAGGAATGCCTTAGAGTTGAGAAACTAGCGTGTATCGAGGCATTATCCTGCATTAAAGTCAACTAAGAATTCACTGGATCTGTCAAAAAAAGGAATCAAATCTTCAGTGATGACATGTTGATAATCAACAGAGTTCATTTTTTCGAAACGAACTGGATGGGGAATGTACCATCAGCATGGAACGCACCCCAACACATAACAGACCCTTCACCAAAGATTTCGAGTGAGTTAAAGAAGGTTCCGCTGCGATATCGTCAAGAGAGTTCACTGCATTCAAGGCCAAGTTAAAAATGCGTCGCTTATCTCGTTAAAAAACTTTGCGTAGACGTCCACCAGTCTTTTTCTCTTTGTTTTGCAGCTTTCCTTGCAGATGATTGCGAATGGCTTTCCTGCTATAAATGTCGAGCAATTGCAGAGATGCTCTGCTCTGAGGCATTCAGAACATCAATTTGGAAATTTCCGACTTCTGATAGTTGCGTGCTTCTAGACATGACTTCTGAAAACAGAAAAATCAGAAAAATAACGAAAAAAAGTCTGCAGACTTTAAAAAAAAAACAAAATAAAAAACACTTGGGCTTAAGTTTTGGGACAGCGCTATTTGGGAAGTTTCGCCAAAATTCGAAATTTGAGCTAAAAACAGTGAACGATTACAAATGTCGTTTTCAACGCCTACAATTATATTGGTTTCATTTCCAATCATTAAAAGTTACCTTAACCAAAAAAAGCGAAAAAAATTGGATAGGTTATAGTTTTGGGAAGCACTGCACATTATATGAATTTCTTGAAAAATCAAACATTATAAAATTGTTGAAAGAATTCTTCAAAATCAAAACAAGTAATATAAACGATTGCCCGTTCACAGAAAAAAACCGTTCACAGAAGTCGAAGTCGAATTTTTTTTCATTGATTTTTGGTCTAAATGGTTACGGACTTTTACCTTTTGTCCAAGCTAGAAAGAAGACTGTGGGTTTAATCCAGCCTCGTTGGGCTTTCATACTTGTAAAAGTTTGATGACACTTCTTCAGCATTGTAGTAGAACTAAACGAGTATGGTTTAATGGATTAGAGTGGTTTTGAACAGAGAAGGGTTGAATTGAGAAAAAGTCACACCTGGAAGCGTGCAGAAAACTGATAGACTTCTAGAAACTCTAATTGGTTCCGATGATTTTCCTGGAACTTTTTTCTAATTTTTAACAACCATAAAAAGTGATGAGTTAGCGATTGTATTGAGGAAAACTCGAAATGAAAACACAAGACTCAAAATGAAAGGTTCTAACCCGTTTGAGATAATGGAGAAGGATCATGTAGGAGATGGAAAATAGCGAAAGAAGCAAGTAGAAAGCGTTTGCTCGCTGCAGCACTCTCGGCACAGAAACCATCATTCTCAAATTTTTAAGACTGAAAAATTTTTTCCAAATTCAGTTTTCGCATAGTCAAGCTTCAATTTGCTGTTTTTGGACAAATTCACTAAAGTACGACATATGATCACTTTCTGTTAGAAAATTGCTCCTATCAATCAAATGGCTTTGTCGATGGTGGATCGGCTTGATTGATATTCGCAATGAATTTATAATAAATATTCTAATTCAACAACTGTGTTGTCTAGATAAATATGCAGGGTGATCATAAATTACCTGGACAAATTATTAACGTGGTCTATTGCGCGACACAGTTGACCGACCTTTGTTTTCATTTTTCCATGATAATGCTCTGAGACTGGTTGTTTCTTGTTTTCAAGTTTCATGACTCTAGCTTTGTTTGTACAGTTATGGTGAAATCAAGTCCTCTTCGTGCTGCGTTCATTGCACTGCACAACTCCGGTCACACGAGAGCGGACATCGCGCGACGACTCAATGCTCCACGAACAACTGTTTACGCAACCATCGATCGTCTTCGGGAGACAGCCAATGGCAAGGACCGTGCAAGAAGAGGTCGTCCACCGACATCCGACACGCCCCAGATTAGGAGCATTTTCCGGAAACGCATCGCACGCAATCCTCGACAATCCATGAGGAAGCTCGCTTCGTCGGTCGGTATCTCCAGTGAATCAACGCGACTGATACTCAAACACCGTGTCGGGATGTACCCCTACAGGATGCAGAAACGGCATGGATTGGATGCTCGACAGAAGCTTCTTCGACATCAACGGTGCAAAGATCTGTTGCAACGATGTGCGCGGGCCGAGCATTTCCGTACCCTTAGGACTGATGAAAAAATATTCACCATTGAGATGTCGGTGAATTCTCAAAACTACAGAATACTTGCTCACGATCGTAATGGAGCAACTGAGCATGGAATCACAGTCGGAAGAAGCAGCCACTCCAAGTACCTCATGGTTTGGGGAGGTGTTAGCGCAACGGGAAAATGCCGTTGGTTTTCTTCGACCCTGGTGTGAAGATAGATGCCAAATTCTACGTGAAGAAGATCCTCGAAGACGTGATAGAGCCCTGGAGTAGGACAAACTATAATGGAGCTGATTGGAACTTTCAACAGGACTCGGCACCTGCCCACAAGTTCAAAATCGCACAAGAGTGGTTGTACACACACACCCCAAACTTCATAAGCACTTCCGAATTGCCATCGAATTCCCCCGACCTGAACCCACTCGACTTCAGCGTCTGGGGCGTCATGCAGGCAAAGGTTGGAGCTATCCACCACCACACTCTCGATTCTCTGCGTGCCGCCCTTCTGAAGGCATGGGACAAACTCGACAACGACTACCTGCGGTCACTGGCATGTGGATACGAGCGTCGTCTCAAGACATGCGTTCGCGCTAGAGGCGGCCATATCGAACATGATTGTGCATAACTGTTGGTTATATATTATGATAAAGTATGTTATGATACCAAGATATTAATTTCGTTTTGAAAGGAAATTATATAAATTTTACACTACAATTTAGATGAAGCAAGCCAATTTTAAACTTGTAATTTCTATTGTCTTTGATTTTTTAAAGTTATCAGTACGTAGTTTTAGATTGAAGCTTATTCTACAAGACTGTTCGGAAACTTTTCATGTGTAGTGACGCGATGGGCGTGGGTAGTGCTTATACGTCTCACTTTCTTAGCTGATACACACTAGCAGTGACTGAGGGAGCAACCATATGGGTTCTATGACTTTCCGCATAACGACATTTCGCACCGCGACATTCTGCACCCGGATTTCTCAATTTTTTTTGTCCAAAGCTCCATTTATGTGACTGTTCTTGTATAGGGTCTCGTACTAAGCTGTACGGCCTCGTTAGCGTAATCTTTACCTGAGACTAAGCAAAAATTTCAAAGGAACTATTGAAATTGTAAAATTTCGGGTTTGAGTTGTCATCGTGCGAAAGTTTGTGGTGCGAAAATTTGTGATACCAACCAGTTCTTATATTAGGTTGTGTAAAAAGTTCTTGCGATTTTCAACCGTTTACTTTAAACAATAACTCTGCTCAGAGATAACTTTATTAATCGAAATATGAACCATTGGAATCAACACATTTTTTTCTAAGGAGAAACAAGTTTATTTTATGCAGGTAGTATAGAAATCCGGAGTTTTGGAGGCGATGAAATTGTTGGAGGCATTTTCGGCGTCGTCATGGTTTTTGAAGCATTTCTTTTCCAGGAAGTTGTCCAGCTGCTTGAAAAAGTGGTAGTCGGTTGGCTAGAGATCAGAAAAGTATGGCGAATGAGGTAGAGTCTCGAACTACATAAAATTCGTTCGGCTTTCGGAGGGTCGTTTGTTTTTTGTCAAGCTTTTTTTGACAACTTTGTCTTGCCTTTTTCCCCACTTGTCGAGCTTTTTCGACTTCCCAATCTCTTTTAGGTGGTTGGAAACTGTCTTAGGTGTTACAGCCAACTCTTCAGAAAGCTCTCGAACAGTTGTACGTGTATTGGCTTCGACCAAGACTCTCAGATGGTCGTTGTAAATGTCACGGGGACGACCCATGCGGTCCTCATCTTCGAGGCTCTCGTCATCACTGCGGAATTTATTGAACTACCATTGTGCCGTAAGTTCGTCAGTGGTTTGTTGGCCAAAGACATCGTTGATATCACGAGCTGTATCGGCAGCTTTTCGGCCTAGCTTGAACTGGAACAAGAAATTCGTGCGGATTTGATAATTGAGACCAAATGAGACCAAATAACTGTTTTTCGAAAACCAATGATACAAATATGAAGATAGAGCAAAAAAAGGGCTACAAAATGACTTTGAACATAACCGGTTTATAACTGAAATTCTATAGAAAATGAATCATTTATTAAGCAAGTAACAAAAATCGCAAGCACTTTTTACACAACCTGTGTAATAAAATATGTATTTGGAGTCAACAGAGCGCAAACCTCGCCTCAAAGCGCGATGATGTGAGGTGAAACAAGAGACTGAGTTCTTGGTGAATGAAATGATTTCACAAACCCCTGCCTCAACTTCGCTTCCTCGCTATAGCAGTCCTCAGAGGAAAGAAAAAGTCGCAGGCCCTGTCCTTCTACTAGCGAGTAGAGAATAGCCGCCAGCCACTGCAGCAAACAATATAAACTACATTTTTTCTCCTTGTTTGTGTTGACACTCATTTTTCAATATTTGAGCCTGTGAGCCTTGTGATATGAAAGTATTGTGCTCATTACCATCAAACATCACAAGCTTCAACAAACTGGAAAGAAGAAAAAGCTTTTACTATGTGACGGAGATTCAAAAACCTAAAAAAGTACTTTTCTGGTAAAATATGAACGGACCACCAATTTCGTGCCTTCGTTAATCTCACCACGTCAAATGGCTATAAATTACAGTGTTTTTCATGTATTTTGAACGTTTTGAACGTCTATTCATCTATTTTGAACGGAGCAATCACTTTTAAACAAGACTGAGCAAGAAGAAAACACCGTAATCCATTGCCATTTCATGGCAATTTGTGGTGAGACTAAAGAACGTAGAAAATTGGCGGCCCGCTTATCTTCCAACAAAAAAGTACTTTTTTGACTTTTAACGCTCCTCAAACCTTCAAATAATCAGTTTAACGCTCCATTAGTATTCGAATGATCAGTTATAGAGGTTTTTAAACGCATTTACTTCTGGGTGCCTAGAAGAGCTTGTGATTAGTTTTTTATTTATAAATTGGAGTGAGTTTGGTTAAAATGGAGATATGTTCTTGTTTCAATCTAAAGAATGTCATTGAAGACTTTGAAGACTGACGACACAAGTGCAGACAGTTTGCAGCTGAGAATGCAGCGAGAGCTGCTCGTAACTGATGAACGTCTTGGTCGCATAGCAACGCTCTACGCTCAGGAAGAAAGAGAAAATCATCCAAAGACTCACAGCGAAAGTTGTCACGAGAGGGTCGCTTTCGCAGAAACGCAGCTTCAATTGTCGAGGCCTCTTAAAATGAAATAAATTATGTCACTTTATTGAAATATTAAACATTTTTGTGTTTTTATGTATATTGATTGAGTTATCAAGTAGAAGAGAAATGAGAATATCCCAGGTTGATCAATTTAATGAAGCGTACTCGGTTCAAGAGTTTTTGTGAGTTCCTTATGGAAGCAGTGCACAAAAACGGTTTGAGTTCTGTTAAGAAGCCGTGTTGAAATATCGTAGAAAGTCGAGAAACTCGGAAAATATGAGAAAAAGAGCAGGGAGGGAACATGAAAAGATGCGAAAGAGCCAACCGGTAACGATAACACTTGTCAAAGACCGACTTCTGAAATTCCTGCCAAGAAAAGCCTTACTCTGATAGCTCTTATGAAGCTCACGGAAGATTGAAGAAGAACGCAAAGAGTCGTTTGCATTGTCAGGACACTGTAATTGTTCGAAAAGTCTGAAGAAAGCTATCACATTTCTAAAAAAACTGAGAAGAGAAAAAAGTCGAATTAAAACTACGATTCAAACTTTTTCCCTCACAAGTTTTGGGTTTTTTGTAAGCTGTTTCTATAGAATTAATTTTTCTCGGAAAATCTCCCGCAGAAATCAGTTCCTTTTCTTGTTTTTGGTGAACATAATATTATTGAGAACATACAACTTAGACACCACTGGAATGACAAATAGTGTTCAGCCAAAACGGTCTTAGAGTTGCTCAATATGACTTTAGAACAACTTAAAACACCTTCGTCTTCACTGAAGAATGTTTTATCGATAGTGATATTGGAAGCCTCGAGAGCCTTGCTTCTTTTAGGTTTATAAAATTCTAATTATTCTTTATGAGACTCGGAAGCTAACCGTAGATGATCATGATAGACTGAATATCGCCTAAGAAGCCGCAGCAGAATACCGTTTAAGAGAATTGAGAGAACGGATAAGAGTATTTCCGAGAAGAGTGCGACAGCCAGGGAATCTTCCATGATTTTCTCAACATTTCGTATGAATCCCTCCGGAAAAAAGTTGGGGTTGTTTTTTTCGAATTCTCAGAAACATATTGTTCAAACGAGAAATCAGACTAGATTTTATTTGTCCTAGATTCTTAGCCAAATTTTTTGATTATTCAAAACTAAAAATGTGTTTTCAAAATTTTTAGCGATGATTATCTCAAGATTGAGATTCGTTGTTTTTATTTACAGGAATTCGGAAAATGCATAAACAAATTTAACAGTTTTTTGTTAAGCAATACCCTAATTTATTGTGCTCTGAAAAAACCGTAATACCACAGAGAAAACAAAGCAAGAACCACATTATATTCAAACGATGCCTTTTGTAGAGTGCTTCCCTAGTTTATAGCTTATCCAATTTTTGTTTCGTATTTTTTTGGTTAAGGAAAATTTCTTTGGTTGAAAAGAAAAGTATATAATCACACGGTAGAACATAGAAGAACACCGCATGCAGATTTTTAGCGCTACTGTTTTTTAGATGAGGTAGTTTATTGAAAATTTAGAAAATCGTACTGTACCAAAACTTTAGCCCAGTTCATTGTTGTGTTAACACTTTCAGGAATATATATAGCAATTTTTGCAGGAACTACAATAGAAAGCATATGAGATAAACGCTTATTGAGCTGAAGATTCTTGACAAATCATGTTTATGTGTAGAAGTGTACTGTTGTAATCGAGAGTCAAATACTTACCGAATCGATGGCACCTGTCTGTAGATCACTTTCCTTTGTTATCAAATGGTAATCGATGGTAATTGATCGATAATTTGTCCTTAAATTCGGTTACAATCGGTTCATGAGGAAATAACTTTCCGATTCTTGATAATATTAATTTCATTGCAGAAAAAGTCTTCAAAGAAATTTTATCTGCAACTTTTGAATTGAGAAAGAGAGAGACATTTAATGAGAGAAAAAACACTAAAAAAGTGAAACAGGAGAAGAATTAAAACTGGGATAGGAGAAAAAGGACGAGGAGCTGCGAACAAAAAACGAAAGCATTTAATTATGAAGAAAAAAACATGGATGTTGTTTATCATTATGTCCATTTCTCACTCCTTTAATTTTTCTCCATTAAAACCATAATTTAGGTTACAAAATATTGTATTCATAATTTTACGGTTCTATGTACAGTTATATACATATATGTATTGACTCATTATTATGCACTGATATATGTATCACTGATACAGTCAACCATTGTACCTTAACAATGAGTGAAGAAGTAAATGAAGGAATAAATACTGACTTCCGTATTATATTTTCTTCACTCCGTCTACTGAATAATTAGATGGTGTCGAATAGCCACGGGAAGTGGAGGTTGACTAGGAAGAAGAAGGCGAGCAGAGTTTGCAACATAGCATACATATGTCGCATAGATGCGCCTAAGGGCAGGATTGAGATACATAGAGAGACAGAGAAAGACAGATATAGAGATGAAGCGAGAGAAAGAGAGACATAAACCGAGAAAGAGATATTTAGAAATAGAGATAGAGAGAGACAGAGGTCGATGAAGAGAAAGAAAAAGAGAGCGAGAGAAAAAGAGATTGCATGATATTATACTGAGTGCCAGAGAGAAGGAACAACATGTGAATGGAAATAATGAATTCCTTCGAGCTTTTTTGCTTTCTCTTTTTTTACTCATGAGCTTCCGCGTCTTACTTTGCCCCCTTATACAGTTTACGCATGAATAACTGAATTTTAAACAATTTCAGGACTTTTGAGCGCCTTTGCCGTTGCTGATCTTGTCTGTTTGAACTGAAGCACTCTAATTCCAATTTTTCGATTAAAGATTCTCATTTGAAGTAAAACAATTTATGTACAGATTTTGTTTTTTTTTAATGTGACAAAAAGAACACTGAACTCAATAAAACTTTAAATATGCATCTTTCCATCTTTAGGTATCATTTGGAAGTTCTGCCAATAATTAAAAGTCTGATCGAAATTAGTTTCAGTCCACCTTAAAAGCCATATCATTCATGGGAAAACTGTTGAAGATTCAAATTTTTTCTCTTAAAATCGCTTGCTTCGTTTTGTACCATCCAATGTAAAATATTTATGAACCCTAATACCTAAAAAGAACAACGAAAACCAACGAATTTATGATTGTTCTTAATGTGTAGACTTTTGCTATTCATTCCATCCGTAGCGTGAAAAGTGCATCGCTCTAGAAAATATGGGACTATTTGAGGCCGTGCTCGTACAAGGTTCATTTCTTCTCTTGAACATCAACTTCCTGATGCTACTCGGAAAGTTCGGTTCCATGGCTCATGATCTGGTCGGACATCAACAATAAAGCACTTAAATTGAATTGGAAAAATTTACAAGTAACTAATCTGTCGTTGTTCTTCAAATTCGACTATTTGTTATAGTATGTATATCTGCAGTGCATATTATTACGATATCAGCAGTGAATATCTAATAAATCATTTCACAGAGCATTATGTCTAGCAAACTTAGGCTGCGAGAAAATCTTTTTCTGATTGTTTGAGAGAACGCACTACAACGGAGAACCCAGGCACTTGTTTTGAAAGAATTAGACTCTGTGGGTCCCAAGCTTACCTGGGCTACACAAACCAGCGGTAGCCTAGGGTGCAGTACATTTTTTTTCCAGGTCTGTATGCCATTTCAGAAAATTATTTCTCAACAGCGAGGGGTGAAAAGGTTTGGAAAAGAATAAATGTACTCGTTATTGTTGACGCTAATCTAGAAACTACTGGTTACCCATTCTTATTTTTAAATTCGTGTCAGACAGCGCTCTGTGCGTGTTTCCTTGAAAACTTTTTGACTGGATAATTTTTTCTCTTCTGGTTTGAACAGCACTATCATGTCTGGTCATTTGACTAATATTCTGTTCATTTGACTAATATTAACAACAACAAAAAAAACCTCTCACGGGTTCTTTATTGTTTTCTTCTCAGCTCCCGATAATGAAATCTACCGTTGCTTTTATTCTCTTCTGTTGTCAAGGTGACATGTGTATGACTTTTTCTGTTTCGCTATTCAAAACTTTGCGGAAAACAGGCATCTGGCGAATTGAAAAGCCACAAGCTTCAACCTCGTTGTAAGAGCTTCTTTTTCTACCAATAACCTGAAAACTTTGATGGAGAAAGTTTCGGGAAATATCGCTTCAAATCACTTCACGAGTTGAAAATACGTGAAACGTTCCAAAACTCCTTTTAAAAAAATTCAAAAAAAACTATTTTTCCTCTTTCTGTTCTAGTTTCCTCTTTCCAAGATAATGGCATAGAAATCTCTCGATATCTTCAACCCTATTGCACTTCCACGGCAAATGTGATGCGTAGTGATCTACCGTTCCCCTTCCTGTACATAAGCAACGATGGTCAGATTGTTGTCCTACATTAAATCGATTACTCTTCCAATATACCTATGGTGGTAGTAGGAGATCTCAATCTTCCATTTATTGACTGGAATAATCTTTCCTCCAATAAACAAGTCGAGATTGTCTGTAAGAAAGCAACAAACCTTGCGAACTTATTCTTGCGTACATTCAAGACTAAGTCTCTTGATGTTCTGACACTAACTTTTGTCACTTATGTACGCCCAATCCTCGAATACGCGACTGTAGTTTGGTCCCCAACAACCATAGGCCTTGTGAAAGACATTGAAAAAGTTCAAAGGAGTTTCACCAGAAGAATCCTAGCTAGGAACGGACTTCCTCGATTAGATTACTCTGAAAGACTAGAAATGCTTAATCTAGAGTCACTTGAATACCGCCGCGTTGTTGCTGACCTAGTATTTATCCATAAAAGAATACATTCGTGTTCTGAATTTGATTCTTCCAGACTATTCATTGTTAAACCACTTCTTAAGAATATTAGAAATGCTCACAAGTTGAGAATCGCATTGCCTTTCGCTATAAACAGCTCCCGGTTCTCTACATGTGCATCAAGAATTATTTCTATATGGAACTGCCTACCTTCTGAATTAGTATGCATTCATTCTGATATGATGTTTCTGACGAAACTGAAAGAACTTCCTAAACATACTAATTTACCTAGCCCTATTGTTTCTGACTAATGGCTTTAATACACTGCCACTGTATTACCTCACCTTCTTCTTTTTCATTTCTTAATTTTATCATATATAAAAATCCATGTTATATTGTTTTTATATTTCGATTCCACGTTAAACATACACATGTACATGGAAATAAAGAATGAACTACATTACGAAACTTTATACATTTGATAAACTGCGATTGCACTGGCACTGTGCCAGAAATTTGTAAAATTTTGATTCATTTTATTTATCCATCTTCGCACATTTACGGCATCAAACCTCAAACAAAAACCATAAGGGAGCACGAACTGAAGAAAAAAAAGAAAGGAAAACAATTAAGCACTAATGTAGCGAAGGCGACAGCTTCGGCAACTGTTTCGGAGATTGAGACACTGGCGGAGGGGGATTTGGTCGAAGGAGAAGACTTCGGAGATTTCGGGGAGGAATTCTTTTTGGTTCTTGGCATTTTCGTTTTGAGGTAACGAAAATCAATATCAGAGCGAATTGTCCAGTCACCACTCACTGTGAGGGAAAGGAAGATAAGTCGAAGGTATGAGTATTCCCGTTATCCAAAGTGAGTCTCTACAGAAGAGTGCAGGTATGACTAATTTAATGGAAAGAATGACCAAGTTGGAAGGAAGCCTCGAGAGAATTGAGAATACTTTAGCTCAGTTCATGTCTTCCACTCAGTCGATCGCAACTGCCCATCCTCATAACCGTCAATCTCTTCTTTCTCAAAATCTACCTTCGCAAATGCTAGCGTATGAAGCGGCTAGGAAAGCTTTAACATATGACCAAGTCATATTGAAGGAAAAAGTGGAAAATTTGGTCGTCGTCGGCCTTTAAGAAGAAGAATTTGAGGCGGCCACGAAGGCAGCGGACCGGCAGTTCTTGCGTTCACTCTCCCAAGAGCTCGGGTTTCCCGAAAACTCTACCGCTCAATTCATGCGCCTAGGGAGAATCGAGAATCGACACCGAATCTTGAAGATTTTTCTTGGCTCAGAAGATCTTCGTTTTGAGGCTCTAAAGCTCATCCGAAGACGACGTCCAAGCTGCCTTGCTTCCTTCCCTCACGCGTACATACGCGAAGATCTAACCAGAGAAGGCTTGCAATTTGAGAAGGAGGTCAAGTTGTTGGCTCGAAATCTGAATCAAGAAGGGAGGAAATGGAGAGTTGTGGGTACCACACTTGTTCCAATCCGTCATGCCCAGCCTTCCGAAGCCCAGCCTTTTCATGCCAAGTCCCTCCAAAACGAGCATACATCCACAACGAATTCTTCGCCCTCGACATCGAATCTTCGGAACTCCTCTCAGCTGCAAAGATTCTCAGAGGTAAGCAGCAGAAACATCACATCGAGACGCTAGATATATGATTGTCCGCCCGTTTCTTCACCGTCACCGCTCGACATTCAGCTAAGCTTTGTATATTTTAACATGCGTTCTCTCTATAATAAATTAGTTCCATTTCGTCTTTATCTAGAAAAATAACTTTTTTTTTATATCGTTGCTGTCACTGAGACTTGGCTGAGTTCGCGTATAGCTGATCCAGAGATAATTGGTACTCTTCCTTACGTAATAATCCGAGCTGATCGTAATTCTCGTGGTGGAGGAGTTGCCCTTGTATTGAGAGATCACTTAACGTTATTTGAAGCCTAGTTCTTTATGCTCTCCTTCGGAAATTGTTCAGATAGACTTACTTTCTACCAGTGGTTACATACGTTTGGTTGTTTGCTATCATCCCCCGTCCTACAACAATGAAGAGACCAGACTTTTTTGTAATTATTTATCGGATATTCGTTCTTCCACTTCCTATCCTGTTGTGACTGATGATTTCAATTGTGACACTCTCTCTCCTCCTTGTTCTTCATCCATTCGATTGTTATTAGAAATGATTACTCTCTTTGATTTGACTTAATTTTGCCGTGAACCAACACGTCTTAATCGTTGCATTGATTGGGTACTAACTTCTCTGCCCTAGCGATTGTGTAATTGTTGAATTGTTTCCTCCTTCCCGTCCTCTGCCGCGACATTAATCTCTAAACGATGAGATCATCGGCGCGATGACCTCATACCATTCAAATTAGGCGAAAATTTTGAAAGATGATGTCACCTTGACTAACTTTTTTTTGAAAATAAAAGGTCCTGCACGAAATTCCATTCTTAGAACTTACGCGCGTAATTCAATTTCAATCTAGTTAGTAGAGCGAAATTACAAACCAGTAAAGTTTTATTACATTTTTCTTACGGGCATACCCAGTGACAGAGTCAATGTCTGCGCTCTGCCCTTTTCTTGTTACACGGACTCGATACTTCATGTTCAACCAAAAACGTTAAATGCTTTTTTTAAGTACGCAAACAAAATAGATTGCGATTAGTTAGTATTTTAAGATTCATTTGAAGAGAAAGACGGCATTTGAAATCTCATCTTCTCGTACTTTAAGATATTATTTCGCGTGCTCTCGCAAGATCATCTCGTACCTCACTGATCCAACATTTTTGGGCCAAGCAGGTGTGAGAGCCATGATCTCATCGTGAAATATTTCAGTTATAATAACACTGACTCGATGATCTCATTCATCGAGCAATGATGTCATCTTTACAGATACATCGCACGATCGCTTAACTTTTTTAAATGTCGCGGCTGATCATTTAGGGATCGCTTGCTGCCTTTCCATTGTGACCGACTCCTTTTTAGCCGAACCAGTTCTCGATTAATCAAGAACTGACTATGATGAACTTGATAAATACTTCAATTCAGTTAACTGGGAAGCCGAATTTGATAACTTCCTCTCGATTGACGATCTGTATGGCCGTTTCCTCGCCGTTATTGAATACGCTATTTCTGAATTCGTTCCTATAAGTAGACCTCGAACCCTCACGGCCACTTATCCTCGCCATATTCAGAAAAAAATTAAATATCGTAACTCTATGTCTCACAATAGCGATGATTCTAATACGAGAATTATATCTCTTTACGAGAAAGCTAGTAAAGATCTACTGAAGCAGATAATGAAATGGACTAGGGATTATGAGAAAAAGAAATTGTCTCGCTCTCGAAACTTGTTCCGACATATCTCATCCCTCACTCGGCCTAAACCAGTGCCTCCTCGATATCTATTGAATACTATGTACAGGAGACATAGTATTGAAAAATGAACTTAAATGTTCTCTGCTCTCTACCGAATTCGCTTCTCATTATACTAAGGATGATAACTACATATTGTATCGCATTGTAAACTGAAGTGGCCCCTACTATGAGCCTCTTTCCTATTTTTCTCCCCTCTTCTGTTCTTAAAAGCTTCTCAAAGATTAAACCAACGAGTAGCAAATGTTCAGATGGTGTCCCTCAGATTGTCCTCAAGAAATGCGCTAAGTCTCTTGCACTTCCTCTTTCCAATATTTTCAACTATTGTATTATCTTTGGTCAAATACCGTCTCACTGGAAACATTCTCTGGTGACCCCTATTCTGAAACCAGGCAAAAAAACCTCACTTGGTGTCCTCCTATCGTCCGATTTCCATCCGTTCTCCCTGTTTTAAAACGATGGAGAGACTTGTTAGAGCTTTCATGATCAATCATCTATCCGAACACTCTATTATACCTATCAATCAACATGGGTTTAGGCGTGTAACCAATCCACAGTAACCAATTTATTAATATGTGGAGAGGATTGGACCTCTTCGTTAGCCAAAGGTCTTTCAACGGATGTCATCTACCTTGACTTCTCTCGTGCATTTGACACCATTAGAATAAGTAAGCTTTCGTCGAAATGCATAGAATATGGAATTACTGACCCACTCCTTTCTTGGCTTGAGTCTTTTTTTAACTAATATATATTTCTCTGTGCGTATGGGTGATGTCACTTATGATCCAATAAAAGCCACATCGGGTGTGTCCCAAGGGTCTGTCCTGGGGCCACTTCTTTTTCCTCGGTATATATCCGATATAAATGAGGTACTAGAGAACTTTCCTAATATTCGTTATCAAGCATACGCAGGCGATCTCAAGATTTATGTTTCTTATGATAAGAACTCATACGGCGAACGAACTCGAGAGCTGCAATCAGCATTAGATTCCGTATTTGATTGGTGTTTAGTTGACCAACTATCTCTTTCCCCCTCCACTGCTCTCCATATTCACATTGGAGGTCGATCTCTACATTCCTCATACAGTATAAATGATGTTTCCATTTCATGTGTGTCTCAGATACGTGACCTAGGCATACAAATAGTTTCTTCTTTGCGTAGGAAAGAGGCTGTAGCAGACCGAGTTAAAAAGGAATCTAAAGCAATGTATGCTATGCTCCGTGCATAGCATAATGATCCTGTTAATGATCTGTTAATGATCATGGCATACTGTTCAAGTGCTTTAAAACTTACGTAATGCCGCACTTGGACTATATATGGAATCCATACTTTGCAAGAGATTGTGATAATATATGTAGAGAAAGTTTTGAGGAAATTCACTCGCATAGTTTATCATCGATGTTTCGCAAATGAAGTTAATGTGAGGTCTCTTCCTTCTTACCCAATCGACCCGCCCGCCTTGGATTCGTTCCTCTTTCCGAGAGGAGGGTATTTTCTGACTTAGTTATGGGTTTCAAGATCTTTCATGGACTGTCGATAATAGAAAAAAGACGACTTTTCAAAGAGACTATTCCAACGCGTTCTAATATAAATGGCTTTTTTAGTTCAGGGTAGTAAGAATACAGCTAGAAATAACTCTTAAGGAATGCGAATATCCCGCCTTTTCAGCAAGCTACCTCGAAACTTGATTAATAGTATGAACATGAAATATTTTAAGTCTCACTTAAAAAGTGGTGTTCTATCTACTCTCCTCTCCTCATGAATTTAGATTTAAACTTCTTTTTTTGTCGTTCAAATCGCTGTATATAGGTTTGTTTGTTTTTTCCCGTTCAATTCGCTATATAAAATTCACATTGCTGGATCGCTTTTGTAATAGAATTTATTCACTTATTTGATAATAGTTAAACTAATCTATTCCTTCCTAGTTTTCAATCGTTATTAAATTTATGCGTTTTTGCATCGAAAGATGTAGATAAATTATATATAATTGTTTTCGATGTGATAATATATTTATTATACACGACTGCGAATACTCTTATTAAAACTTATACCTAAAAACTTCATTTCTCAACTTTTTTCTATAAAAAAACTTTAAAACTTTGTACAGCCCAGCAAAACGGTTTTTTGTACTGAGAACGTTTCACTACTGATTTGACAAAACTAAAATAATGTTTCAGTCTAAGCCCAAGCAAAAAACCTTTATTCCAAATTCTTGTTAAAAAATGTATTAAATAATTACAAATTTTGCATTAAATTTTACGTTTTTCAAATTAAAAAAAAAAATCTAACAATTTTTTTCATTGTTATCTAACAAAAAATAATCTTTTCGCTCATCATGAAAAGCGTCTTTAGTTACAACTTATCCATATCTTATATATGCTTCATCCTTCAAATGTTACAACTCGAAAAAGGTTACTCGTGAGCAAAAACATAGAGAATTAAGAGAAAAAATTATAAATCACAACGTGAATTTTGAGAACTGGAAGCATTTGCTATGGCAAGAAATAAAATCTTGAGAGGAAGCCCACTATAAACATCGAGTTTGTATCAAAATCTTGGTGAATTACCACACAGTTGCTTCCTCGTATAGAAATTTCTTGTAAAAGACTTTAATGTAATAAAGACTTTAATGTAATAAAAATATAAAGCTTTTACTGAGACAAAAACACAAAGCGGATTTGTAAATTTTTTAACGAAAATTTTCGAAAAATTTTCAGAACACTTGCCTCCGCTGTTGAAACATTGAACTCAAAGAGGTTGATTTTTCTGAATTGTGATTTCCGTTAGGCATTCTATGTAGTATAAACCGTGCAGTCAGTGCGAAGGTAGATTCATTGGTTGACAAAGCTGTTGCCACGACCCTTGTAGAATCCGCCGGTCGCCGCACTCAGTGAAGTAGAACCGCTTGTTGGAGAGGTCAGAGGAGAAACGGAGCCGAGGGAATGGGAGCCGGAGCCGAGATTAAACGAGTCCGCTAAAGAGTCGAACAAAGAGGAGCCAGAGCGGAAAGTAGGAGGAGTGCGGCGATTGGCAGAGAATGTGTTGGAGGAAGCTAAAAAGATCAAAACTCTTTTTTGATCTGAAAGAAAAACTCAAAGCGAGATAAACAATTTGAACAATTCAGCTGATTTTTAAAACATTACCCATAAAAAATGTTAAACAAAATATCACAAGCCTCACTATTCACGATATAAAAAAACGGTAATTGAACTTACGAGAATGAAAACACGAGTGAAGTAGAACTTAACTATAATCGAACTATGAATTGACCTCAAACATAAGAAATAGGTGCTTTTCCCCAGCTCTCAATACTGTAACTTTCGAATTTTTCCAGCTCTCAATACTGTAACATCTAAACTGAAAAGGTTCCGAAATCAGTTGAAGACTTACCGGCAAAAGCGGACGACTTCCCGAAATCAGTCAGAGGAAACCCAGTCTCCCCTGAAAAGAAATTTAATATTAAAATAAGTCTTCTCTAGAAACTATTCAAGTTTCACGTCATTGAGATGTTTGATTAGTGCGCTTGTGTTTCACAGTATAATACAACATTCAAGTGAATTAGCACTGCGTCCTGGTAGCTTAAGGATTAATAATTGCTCCCGGACAGTAAGAAAGAACTGGGTTCGACCCCGCCTCTTCGACCATATTTCCTATGTCATCATATAACTTAAACATTTTGAATAAGTGTTAAATTCATGGATTTCATAATTATTGTATGTCTTGGTTCAATGAGGGAAATCAGTGTTTCAGCAGTTATATTTTGCATTCATGGTCGAAATGCTAAGATTTTATTGAGTAGACGTAAAAGAAATCTATAACAATGAGCGGGATCGAACGCGTATGTTGCTCTATTCCAGGACCGATCGCGTGCTAATTACACTGCCGTAGCGTATCACGAAAATTTTTACTTGCGACACTTTGTACCCGTGACACTTTGTACCCGTGACACTTTGTACCCGACACTTTTTACCGCGACACTTTATACTTGCGACATTTTGTAACGATGACACTTTGTACCGCAAAACTCTGTAAAAAAAAAGAAGAAGATTTTTTCTTTTTTTATCGCTCAGGCTTAGATAAAGATAACACTAACGAGGCCGTACAGCTTAGGAACGAGACCGTTCGAAAAAAGTTCTCACAATATCAAATTTTACAGATTTGATCAGGATAACAAAGTGTCGGGGGTAAAAAGTGTTTGGTAAAAGTGTCGAGTACAAAGTATCGCAGGTACAATATGTCGGTGATACCTACCGTAGACACATAGATTTTCTATGTTATAAAGCTACAAAAAACCTACTGGTTCGGTTGCTTAATCATAGCATATAGAGGAAAGCGCAGAGAGGTGTTAGATGCTCTAAGGTGAATCATCAATGTGCTTCACTTCACTCTCAAATTCTAGTAAAGGGTGTTCATTTACTACCTCATGAATATCGAGAGGTTCCCCGACTACTTAATGACTTTAAAATCTCCCTTCTCTTTCTCATCCGCAACAGAAAAGATTATCTGTTACATTCTCTTTAATACCACTGGTTGAATAGATCTTAAAACTTACTCCCTCCCATTCCCGGATTTTATACGGATAATCCATAGCCAGTCTAGTTAATTTTCCTTTTTTATTCTTTTCTTGGTTTACTTCTTCATGAACATGAATACTTAGTCATTCAATAGTTTGAAAGATTTTCTTTCAACTAATCTATGACCATGAATTCTCCAACTCTCTCGAAAATGGCCTCAGTGGCTCTAATTGTATTGATACTTTAGAGTTGAAAGTTTTGTAATGTTGAATGAGTCAACATCTCCTAGTGGCCAATTTCCTCAACCCAAAGCGGTCATATTCAGAACAAGTGTTAGTTTTCCTCCCACTACCGTAAACCTGATATCAGAACACATAGGCTTTAATGGAATGGAATGGTTTTTCGTTTTTTGCTTTTTAACTCTCACGTAAAGAAAACCCTTCAGAGTTATTTGTGTGGTCGGTTCCAGATCATTGAGAAACGCTTGCTTTTAGACATCTCTGTCACTCCTTCCCACTCTATCTTTCTGTTACCCTTTCCTTTTTTTCTCTCTACTCTTCTTTCACTCTTCTTCTTTCTAATGTATTATTTCTTTCTTTATAACTCTCTTTCTTGCATCTCTTCAAAGTACTAATTCGCTCTCTCATAATCTTCATCTTCTCTTTACTTTTCTTTCCATGTTTATTCAATAATATTTCCTGAGATTTTTTTTTTACTATCCGCTTCTCTTTCATTCAACATATTTATTACTTGAATTTTTTTTAAATTTCTCTCTTTCTTTCTCTTCATACCTCTTTGCCTTTTTTCATATCTTCTCTCTTTCTCTCTCACTTGTGTCACTTTTCTCTGTAGATTTCTCGAATTCATCTGCTAGCTTAACAGTGCGTGGAAAGAGGTCGAAAACATCTGAACGCTCTCGTTCTTTCACAAAGGCCCAAACAAATCGAGCCTATAGTAAGATAAAACTTCACTTTTGATTATATGTTGGTAGTGCTAGCATGATTCTGTCTGTCCCCGAATGCCATTGCCACTGGCTCTACCTGTGTTTTGACTCAGGAGAGCGCGCGCTATGACAAGGAAAGGAAATAAGAACGTTGAGAAATATCACTCAATAGACTACAGAAGAAAAATAAAATCATGTGTTCCCGTCAATTGATTCTCAGCACAATTAGCTAAGTTGCTACCTCAGTCTCTGATTAATCCTTTTCTGAGCTGAAATTTAATTTTTTTTTCTACATGAGTTAGTAACTTAGTAGCTAGCTTAATGATTTGCTTAGTTAGTAGCGATTAGTACACTTACAGACCGAACGGTGACCCAGAGATGGATGCAAAACGATCTGGGTAAGCTCCACCGCCAAATCCAGCTCTACCAAATCCTCCTCCAAGACCACCGCCGAAAGGCGAACCGAACGCCCCGATGTTGTTACCGTAATAATTGTTACCGAATCGACTGTAAGGAGTGAAGCGGGACCGTCCCCAGAATCCTGCAGGGAAAAAAGTTAAAGTGTATGTACATATTATTAGTTCACTTCAATTGTCTATTTCCTTTTTTGAGCTTATACACAAAAAAGAATCAACTAAGGTTGAAGAAGGTTCAGTCAGCAGTGCTGTGAAAATTGATTTTAGATCAATCAAAGTGCCCAACTTAACCATCTACTATGATAGCCAGAATCTTATTGAATCTTATTCGCACTTATTCACCCTTCTTCCCTTCAAACTTAGATACAGAATTGACACTACAGAATAAAAAAATATATAAATGACTGTTTTCTGGACAACTATCAGCATTTAAGAGAATAGTATTCAAGCAATCACTTAATCAATCTTCACTCAGAACGAAAATTCTTGAAATTTTTGTCTAAAAAGTATATATAAGTATAAATAAAAACAAGTAAGTAAATATATAATTAAAAACATTAGAAAAAAAGAAGTTTTTAGGAATTAAAGGGTATAAAAGAAGATCTATTTCTTCTCACCCCAATTGACTTACTCGTCTTGGATTTCTACATCTTTTTGAGAAAAAAAGTTCTTAGTTAGTTGTAAGTTGTGAGATTTTCAAAGGACTCTACATAATTGATAAGGAAATATTTTATTGAAAAGAAAAGGGAGAGACTATTCCAACACGAGCTAATATCAATGGAGTTATAGTTGAGGGCACTAAGAACGTTACTAGATGTAACCCATAAGGGTTTCGAATATTCCGTATGTTTAGCGAACTACTCCGGGCAGTGTTTGAGACTATAAATCTGAAATAGATCAAGTCACAGCTAAAATGTGGTGTATTATTGACTTTACTACTCTCCTGAGCTTATGAAAATTTTTATATTTGAAAAATTCTATAAAATTTTTTAAAGAAAATGTTTATTAAAACTACCTTAAATTCAAATACAGTTATTTATATATTTAAACATATTTAGTTAATTATATATTCATTTGTTCGTTATTTATATTCACACAATTGTGATTTTTTTTATTATCATTGAAAGGTGTAGAAAATTTATATTAGAACCTTGCGGTTGTGGAACAAAAGCGGGCGCATTGCCTGCGCCGAGATACGGCGCGTCTCCAGTGATTGCCTTCAGCTCAGCCATTCCACCGCCTTCTGACTGCACTATTGCAACCAGCGATGCTAGCACTACTCCTGTGAAACGAGACTGATCCCAGTCCTATGAGGAAACTATCGCATAGACGACAAAATTTCCTAATCAAAAAACTTACAATTGTAAATAGAAAAATAATCTACATAAAGATCAAAAACTCGATCCTGAGCAAGATAGTATGTTTCCAAAGCTCTGACAAAAACTTACTCATTAGTATAATTTTTTTAGGGAATTCACAGAACTGTAGCATGTTTTGCTTTTTTTTTGCTTTAATGCAACAAAATCAAACTCAGCTGTATTTCTTGAACTCTGACTGGTTCCGCAAGAAAATTTTTCTGATTCGTGAAACAGTGCGCTACACGAAAAACCCTACAGCTTATGCAGCCTTCGCAGAAAAAAAGCAGAATTGTATGAATAATTCTGAATACTCCTAACGATTCTTATTTTCCATCTACTCTAAGCTAATTGAACTCTTACACCTTCGAACTTCTTATTTTCTTATTTCTAATAACAAGTATTGTTATTGTGCGCTATGATATCTGATCTGGATGAATACAAGAACGATTTTTAACTCTTCAACACAAGGCCTTATACTTCTTTCATTTTTCATCCAAAGTTTTTTCTGTAAAATTTTTTAGTGATGATTCTACACAAGCTATCTCTTGGTGATTTTTTGAAAGAAGTCAAATGTATGTACTATATCATTTGGAATGAGTTGAAAAGGAATGCTCAAGTATAGAGAAAAGATCACAGAAAGCACAAGAAAGGAATTCTTTCTTGTATTCGAAACTTGAGAACCTAATAGATCTAATGAAATGATTGTAATGAAAAAAAAGTGTGAATAATGAAATTGAAATGAAAATTTGAATGGTGAAAGGGTGATGGAAATGAAAGAAATTAAATGGCATTTGAAGTATAACGGTGATGAAAATATGGTTATAAATGTTTGAACTGACCAGCGAGGAAGAAATTGGTTGAAGAAAGCATCGTCTCTTGCTCGTCTTGATCTCCCGCGCTCTGAACTTTATCAAAGTTCCTCAATCTTTTTTATGCAAAAACGCTTAACCATGTTACATAAATTACTGGTTTAGCACGCGAATGCCAGCTTTACTTCGAGACGCGTATGTCGAGTACAGCCCAGAGACCCAAGATTGAAAGCGGTGCAACCATGTGATAGAAGATTCACAACATTGTTTTAAGAAGAAATGAGAAAATTTGTAACGATCCAGTGCGATCAGCTTGCTATTTGAGAATGTTCAACAAGTTCTCATAACTCGGACCAAACTTCGAAGCTGAGCTTTTCGTTGTCACATGTTCGAGCTTGTGAGGCTCTTTTATAAGCAACGACCTTGTAGAGGGAAAACTTATCGAAAAATGTTTTGAGAGAGCAAGGAGGGACTGTCAGAAATATCAAAGAGGGTTTTTGTGAGAATCAAAAAAGAGAAGACAAGATAAATGTATGAAGAGGAAGAAAGAGGGACAGGGAGACAGAGAAGTCAAGACATGCACATAGAGAAATTAGGATTAAAGAATACGAAAGAGAAATAGAAAAGCAAAGAGAGAAAAGGAAGAGAGAGAAAAAAGAGATAGAGAGAGGGAAAGGAAAACGAGAGGTTAGAAAAATGAGAGAGAGAGAGAGAGAGAGAGAGAGAGAGAGAGAGAGAGAGAGGGGGGGGGAAGGAAGAGGAAGAAAAAGAGAGAGAGAGAGAATGAGAGAGAGTAGGAAGTAATGCGGGGAGGAAAGAGATAGGAATGAGCGAAAAGAAAGTGAGACTCCTCTGTTTCTCAGTTCCAGTATTATCAAACTGCTAGATTTTTTGTCTGTTACTGTTTTCCCAGATTTACTTGTTTTTCTATTGGTCATTTCGCCATTAAATATCGCTTTGCTCGACCATCTCAATAAAGCATTTGTATGGCAGCGAATGATATAAAACAAATTTCGCTCAGATGACTCATGATGCACTTAATTGACAGTTTTTGAGTAGAGCGCTAAATATAAACTGAGGTACAGACAGAGAGGTAGAGTAGTGGTGGATGCAAAGAAACGAGAAGGGGTTGAGAAAGAGATATGAAGAGAAACAGGCCATGAAATAGGGGCAAGGGGAAGAGAAAGAGAGTGAGAGAGAAAGGGAGTGGAAGAAAGTAAGAGATATAAAGAGAAAAGGGAGGGAGGGAAAGATAGAGAGGTGGATAGAGAGAGAACAGAGTTGGAGAAAAGCTATAGGAAGAGAAGCTATAGAGGAGAAAAGTTCTGAGATGAAGCAGTAGATTGTAAAAGAGAAAGCTAGTTGGAGTACAGGAATACATCGTACTTGCTAAGGTACTTGTAGCGCACCTTAAAGAGTCCTTGAGAGCACGCCGGTTTCCCTCCAAAAGCACTCAGTTCCCTTGCTAATATGTAGCCGAACTTCCTGGCATTGATTTACACGACATACAAGCGCTGTATTATTAACTATATACTAAGAAAAGAAAAGTTTCTATAAGCTTGTAGAACACAAAAGCATTGCTTCATCCCAAAATTGAAGAAATCATGGTGCTCTGCTTTACCGATATTTCAACACTATCATGGCAAGATGTGTAGTAGAAAAGTTGAAATATTTTGAAAATTAAGCATTCTAGCAATGATTTCTAATTTATACTCTATAGAGCTTCTTCTTCTTCTTCTAAGCGTCACCCCGGGCCGGCCGACGTCGGAGTAGGGTCCATTGTACGGCTTCTAGCTCTCCAGAAACATCTGTCCTTTGCGTCTTCAAAAGACGCTCTAGCTTTAGTGATATACCTTGAAGAGCTTGAAGACATGGTTTACAACAAGGGTCTTCATGCAATCGGCCTCTGGGTGGATGGTCAATCCAGCCTGCAATCGCGGAACGTGTTTGTCGGGAGTTCCTGTTTTTCTTTGACCGTAGAAAAAGCAGAAGATCAATCGAAATGGCGCCTCGACTCGTGTGGCCTGGAATAACCCCTCTCCGCCTCTGACGAATAGAAACACTGCCGGAAGTGGACTTGTCCAACAGGGGGATACCCTATAGAGATACCCTATAGAGTTGTTGCTTCTTATATTGTAGAGAAAAACCATTTGCTTTTTCCTTAAACCGGGCTCCAGCTATCAGTTCAATCAATCCAGCTATAAGTTCAATCTGTTTGAGGTTGGTCGTAGAAGCAGAACTTTTCTTAGAGAATCAACCGCTTCTCTGTGTTGAAAAAAACATTCTCTACACTGAAAAAAACTCAAGGAAGTTCACTAAATCGGGCTTTCGATTGACTGACTTCCAACCGCATTAGTCTAATGCTTCGAGAAGTTGTTCCCTTGTCAAGGCCGCTTTCTAAACCACGCTCACTGTTCTTTCTAAACCACGCTCACAATTTTTTTAATAACTCTGTGACTTCTTTTTTTGGTTCGACTCAAAATCTGTTGATGTTTTGAAGGCATTGATTAAGTTAAACAAATAAGGTCAGTTTGTGTTGAACGAAATCCATCGCACGGGCAAAAATTGGCATTCGTCTGGGACCGAACCTCCGCTGCCTAACTTTTTTTTGTAGAGTTAACCAGTAGAGTTAGCCTGTAGAGAGTTAACCAACCGAGCACACATTGTCTCATGCGATTTCTTGAAATTCATTCATTATACATAGTCTCAGCCCATCGTTGCTCAAAACGATTAACAGAGATAAAAACATTTGTGTTGTACCATTAATGTATGTGTTGATGAAGGAACGAGATCCGGACATCCTCAGCAAATATAAACACAAAACAATGAATGAAATAGAAAAAAGTCTGAGTTATGTGTACCGTAAAAATGCTTTCGTTTTGCCAAGGTAAAATGCGGCGATATACATTTCTCTCATTATTTATTATGGCTCAAAATGAAAGAATCTGCCGCGACATTAATCTCTAAACAATGAGATCATCGGCGCGATGACCTCATACCATTAAAATTAGGCGAAAATTTCGAAAGATGATGTCACCTTGACTAACTTCTTTTTTAGATATAAAAGGTCCTGCGCGGAATTTCATTCTTAGAACTTACGCGCGTAATTCAATTTCAATCTAGTTAGTAGAGCAAAATTACAAACCAGTCAAGTTTTATTACATTTTTCTTACGGGCATACCCAGTGACAGAGTCAATGTCTGCGCTCTGCCTTTTTATTATTACACGGACTCGATACTTCATGTTCAACCAAAGAAAGTGAAATGCTTTTTTTTAAGTACGGAAACAAACTAGATTGCGATTAGTTAGTATTTTAAGATTCATTTGGAGAGAAAGACGGCATTCGAAATTTCATCTTCTCGTACTTTAAAATACTATTTCGCGTGCTCTCGCAAGATCATTTCGTGACTCACTGATTCAAAATATTTGGGCCAAGAAGGTGCGAGAGCCATGATCTCATCGTGAAATATTTAAGTTATAAGAACACTGACTCGATGAACTCATTCATCGAGCATTGAAGTCATCTTTACAGATACATCGCACGATCGCTCCACTTTTTTTTGAGAGATTAATGTCGCGGCTGGTTTTTTTCAGAGAGTTTACAAACACGGATGTTTCACGGATTGCTTTTTGTGAGGCGAGTAAGTTTTTTTTCCTAAAGAAAAAGTTCACCAGTCGAAGAACCAAGAAGCGCATTGCGGGGGAGAAAAGTATAATGTCATTTCGTACAGGGTTGTGCGAAAAATAATTATTCAAAAAAATTTTTAAAAAGTAAATAAAAGTTTTTTTTCGTTGCTTGGAACTTTCTAAAGTTAGATTTCTCTTTTGACGTTTTGGTCCTCTGGGTCTCCATTATATCACAAATTTTGTCCACCTTCAGTTCTGTATAATTGAAATCATGGCTTTTTTGGTTGTCGGTTTTTTTGATTTTTAAATTTTTTTGTGACTATTTTCAAAAAAAAAAAGCCTCAAAAATCAACAAAAAAGGTCGACAAAAACCAAAAAAAGTTCAAAAATTTCACCAAAATTTTTAGTGTGTTTGTAACCAATTTTGGTTACCTTTTATCCTAAATAACTATAAAATCCCACTATTAATTTTTTTCTTGAATAATCAATATTCAAACAACAATATTCAAAACTTTTCAAAATTAGAGTATTCCTTACTCTTCGTTGATCTCAAGCAACGGACTTTTATACCGAGCATAAGAGCGGATTGTTTGTTGAAACTTGTGTAAAAATCGTGTGGTGTGACGGGAACCAAACCCGTGACCTTTTGCATTCCGGGCGAATGCTCTTCAAACTGAGCTACACACGCAGAAATGATCATGCACATTCTAAGGCTTACACAACATGCCCCCCTCTCAACACCGAGGTCTCTCGAGGTCTAGGGTCAGAGGTCTAGGCGCCTTTGTTTCTGCGAACTAGCTCATGCTCGGTTTTTTTCTTTTTTCTCTTTTTCTCTTTTTTTCTCTCCTTCTCATCCCGGTTCGGCCCCATGTAAATTAGAGTATTCCTTACTCCTCGTTGATCTCAAGCAACGGATTTTTCTACCGAGCAGAGGAGCGGGTTGTTAGTAGAAACTTGTGCAAAAATCGTGTGGTGTGACGGGAACCGAACCCGTGACCTTTCGCATTCCGGGCGAATGCCACTGAGCTACACACGCACACATGATAATGCACATTTTAAGGCCCATACAACACTTTTGTTGAATCAGAACTTTCAACTCATCGGCCTAGATGAATAAGAATTTTCGAATATGAAAGTAGTGATACGTTCATAATAGAAAAGAAAGCTCTAGTTAATTAAATGAAGTTTTTCTCCATTTTTAGTACAGAAAAATCAAAATCACTATGCTGTTTTTCATTTTCTGTTTCTATTCTTAAAAAATTGTTCACTTGAAATTTCTAAAACCTATTCTTTGAATGAAAACTTTGATTCTGAATAGAACTCGAATTTATTGGTTGTTAAAGATAACTTGTTAAAATGGTAATACATTTTGTTTAAAAATAGAACTGTATACTTTTCCATTTCTCTTTCAGCACTTGAAGCTTTTTTTTGGTTAAAATTCTGCAAAGCTTTCTTATCACTTGGTTAACCATCCTTAAAAATGACAAACAACATTTTTCTAACAATTCCAGACCGTTGAAAAGATTAATAATGTTGTTGACATTGTTGAAATTATATATTTCTGTAGAAAATATGATACCCTCATTTTTTTAAAGACGCATATCATCACTTTAATGTTATTGATCTAAGAAAAGTGCCTAGTGTTTGATCTCTTGAAATTTTCAGGGTACATTTCCGTTTTTTGAGATTCTACTTGCTGTTATTTCAACAAAACCCATTTTTCTCAAAAAAATGTCAATAAAAAAATTCTTCAGGTTTTATCAGATAAAACATATTAAAATGGATCGATAAAAACGTGAAAGTTTTTTCTTTGAAGAAAACAACTTTTTTTGAAAATTTCTGATTTTTGTGAATTTTTAGCTTAAAAAAACCAATTTTTTACTTTATTTTCCGCCCAGCCCTAGTTGCAATTCGCTCACACCGGGGCCGCTTCCTCTCCATGCATTTCTGCACTACAAATTTCAGTATATGTATAATTCTTTATTATATGATCGTTGCAGATGTTAAGAATATTCACATATTTTCCAGCAAAAGGCATAGCACTTACATTGATTTCGTATGCAGAGACATTCATTTAAAAAGTTAACTAATTGCAAAACAACAAAGGCATTTCTCATTCTCATTTACAGTACTGACAAGGAAGCATTATATGGTTACAAAATGATTCAGAAGACATGCTGAGAATGCTATCAATCATATTAGTGACTATTGCATATGTACGGTTTGCAAAAGAATTAGCACTGATTTTATCAGCAGCTTTGACAACAGGAAACTATTTATTCGAAAGGCCGCGAGTATTTGAACTTTTTGAAAAGAAAAAACTCACTTCTTGGAACTTCAGACTAGGCGATTAAATTAGAATGCAACAATCGGAAAGTCGCTATTAGTCTTCTATCTAGTAAGCATTGCACATCAAGCTTTTCACATGCTAGCCTATAGTTACTCCGTGGAATCTTACAGCGATATAAAAGGCGTCGTAAAAAGTATTTTTCAGTCCCTCACCTACTCGTTTGTCCGATGATCGAGGAGAAAAACCCCAAGCATTGGCCTTTTCATCTTTCAATTCATAAAAAACCGAAAGAATTCCAATTGACTAAGATTTAAGCACTGGACTTTCTCTAAATCCGTGAAAAAATATAATACATAGCCATGTGTGCTCAAATAATTTTATTTTACCAGTTGACCCATGTATATATGAAAGATGCAAGTTGCCTTCAATTCTTCAATTCTTCAATTCTTTTATTTCCATGTACACAAAAACAAAATCTCGGTTCAACGTTTAGTGATCACAAACTAAACATGGATTATGATTCTGTCAAAAAAGATTTGCATTACAGTGGCAGTGTGTCTATAAAAGTGTTACTTCTAAATTAACCTAGTCACAGATAATGGGTCCGGGTAAAATACAACTTATCGGTAGTTTTATAAGTTTGTTCATAAAGATTTCACTGGAATGATTACATACTATTTCGCTGGGTAAGGAATTTCATATAGAGATTGACCTAGAAGCACACGTAGAAAACCTAAAGGAGTTTAAAGCATATGGTAAGCCGATTTTTAATGGATGGGTATTTCTAACAGTTCTAGTGAGAGGAGCTAAAGTGAACAAACGAGAAAAGTGAAACTCTGAGTAATCGTGGATTCTGTTATGTATGTATACAACTAATTCGGTAACAACCTTACGATATTCTAGAGATTCTAAATTTAGCATTTTTACACGTTCAGAGTAAACTAGATGGGTAAGTCCTTTCCTAGCCAAGATTCTTCTAGTGAAGTTTCTCTGTACTCTTTCGATGTCCTTAAATAAGCCGGTTGCGGTAGGTGACCATACAACAGAGCTGTATTCGAGGATCGGACGAATATAAGTAACAAAAGCACGGGTTAATAGATCCAGAGAATTGTTTTTAAACGTGTGCAAAAAGAGATTGGTGAGGTTTGTGGTGTTACAGTACTACTTAGATAATACAACAACAATAATAACTATGAGTTCTAAGGAAAGGGGAATCTAGATACAAAGACGAGAGGCTAGCTATAGCCGCCGAAAGTTGATTGAAAAGTAGGCGTGATGAGTCTGTTGAAGATTTTGAAGTTGCGAGAATTGTAGATACAATGTTTTAGCAACAGCTCCTGTGTTTGATCTATATCGCAGGCAATTGTAGAGACAATGTTTTAGCAACAGCTCCTCTGTTTGATTTATATCGCAGGCAATTGTAGATACAGTGTTTTAGCAACAGCTCCTTTGTTTGATATATATCACAGGCAATTGTAGAGGCGGTGTTTTAAAAACAGCTAAATAAGGAAGAAAGAAATGTGTAGTATAGCGGGCTCCCAGAGACTACCACCCGGATACCAGCCATCTCGCCCCTCTCCTCCGGCCGGACCCGATGGGGAGGAGGACCTCGCCCTTCCACCTTCCCCGCCGCCATCTAAACCTCTCCGAAGGGCGGCCCTCCTCTCCATCCGGACTCCGTGATTAGTAACCCCTTTCATGCGTTTTTTTGTCATGTAATAAACATATCTTTCTCGCCCAGTCTCCTCGCATACGAATCCACATTTACGGCACAAGACCTAGGATCGTGACATAAAAGGTATAAAAAGGCCACGATCCAAAATTGCCGTAAAGTGGGGGCCGAACCGGGATCTAAGGATTTCTAGTCAAAGTGCTTTATCGGTCATGATTTTTTATTTCTGTTTCTCATTACTCTTCTATCTTCTATCCTGTGTTATTTTCTCAACGTTTTCTTCTGAATTGAATAAGTTCCTTCCTCTTTGCCTCTCTTTCACCTCCCAAGTCTGTCTTCAATTGTCTTTCTCTCTCTCACTCTTACAGTCTGATACCTGAGGGATGGCCAAGGTCAGGGAGAATATCACCAATCTGACGCTCGCAAGTCAGCTTGGGATAGCGAAATGACCTGGAGTCGTTCCAGAAGGTGTTTCCTAAACCGCGTAGGATCCTCCTCTTCCGACGCTTTCTTTCTTTTGAGCCGCTCATATCTCTTAGCTTCCACAACCATATCTTCAAACATATTTTCTTCTACTCTTTTGTTATTGGTCTTATCCTGCCTTGAATCATTGCACTCACACTCTGGGGTTAGAGGTTCTAGGTAACATGGGTGCATCACATAGGCCATTTTCTCTCTAGATGTTGATAGTGAAATTAGGATTTGAGGGGATAATCCTAATACATCTAGAAGTAAGTTCACTAAGGTCCGTGTCGATAGTGAAGCATGTACCCACCTGGATATTCCTAGAGCCCTGGAAACAAAAAAATTCATTAGTCTAGTTAAGATCACTAGACCAAAAAAAAGAAAACTTTTGTCTACGTGCGAAAAAAACCAGGTTAGGATTTAAATTTTTTTGAGGGAACCTAACCTTCCTGCTTACAAAAATGCATGCAAATACTTAGGCGTGATAAAAGAAATGTGTTTCTACGAGGAGCACCCTATTTTTATAAGTCCCTTACTCGATGTGTTTTCCGAGTTATTCCGGCTGAATTATTTTACGCCAGGCCGATGTATAAGTTTTTTTCCCTCGGGCCACACGACAGTAGGGCAGGAGTAGAACGTATTTAGACTTTAAATGTCGTGTGAAAAAGCAGGAATTCCATTGTTCAAAATGGAGGACTAAATGGAAGTCTCGTTCCTTCTATTGAATTAGCACGTTGAGAGGGTAGACAAATTTTTTTTTCTCACTACAAAAAGGTTCCCATAATACCGATATCCAAATTTTTTTGAAGAATGGCGGGAGTCCCTGAAAAGCTGTTTATAATCTGGATTCATTTATAACTCCTCACAAATTTATTGTTGTTTCGTGACATATCTCAGTGAACAAAGTATGTATATACTCTATAACATTTTGTATGTTCATGAAATTTTATATCATTCCGTATGATTTTCGTATTTTCGTACAACAAATGGCGACAACTATTAATATTTTTTATAAAAAAAACCACAACTGTTAAGATCCGAAACACAAATTGAAACTACTGGAACCATACCACACAAGAGATCTACGAAATCACCAAACACAACTCCATCACCTACAAATAGTTCCACAAAATCAACTCCCACACAAAAAGACGTCAAGAACAGTCGGAATCGGGGAGAGTCCTTAGAGGACATCACTCCTCAAAAAACCAGATCGGGAAAACTGTATGGAACACAAATTCAAGGAGGACAGCAAGAAATTATGACCGAAACGGAAGAACGAGATATCACAATGATGATGCAAAAAGTAGGAGATACTATCAAAGATGGTTATCTAGCAGCAGCAATAAGAGAGATACCAATCTTCAACGACGAGAAAGAAGTTCTCTCGGACTATATCGAAACGTTCAACAACATCCTCAACGCCTATGGACTCGACGAAGTAGCTGCCTTCCGCATACTACCACTCAAGTTACACGGAAGGGCTAAAAGAGCCTACAACAACTTGTCGAACGACGAGAAAAAGGACTTGAAAACTACCTTAACAAACCTGGCGGCAAAATTGAACTCTGCAGGAAGAAGACACCTTGCTCTAGCAAGGATGGACGACGTAATCAGGGCAAATGAAACCATCGGGCAGTTCGCAGAGAGAATAAGAAGCTATGTTCGCCACATTTACGCATCTCTGGCACAACAAGATTGAGAGAAGATAGCGAGAGATCTGTTCGTCAAAGGACTGGAAAACAAAACTGAAATCTGGAGCGAGCTGCTAAAGCTACCCAACATGACTTTTGAAGAAGCAGTCGAGAAAGCTGAGACCATCGAAGCTATTCTAGCTCGGAAACAAGGATCTATTATCAACGAGATACAACTTCTCAGCCAGAAAACGGACTCATTAACAGAGTCCATCAACTCAATGAATATACGTACCAACAGAATGGAGAATCAAGGAAGACTCGAACGTCCAAAAGTCAACTACCCGTTCCCGCAGAGAGAAGAAAGACGAGAAAACCCTGAACGGTCGCGAAACTACAACGGAAGAAATCCTTTCTTCGGGAGAGAAAATAGAGGTCGTGCATCTTGGACCCTACCTTTTCAAAGACAACAACCCAGAAACAAATTCCCCATCTATCAACCGAACTTCGCCGACAGTCTTATAACAGAGACCAATACAACCAGTTTCAAACAAGAGATAACCAAATGGGAAGAGATCGATTCGCAACAAGGAACAACGACAACCGATCAAACAACCGTTACGGACTCAACTTCGTTGACACAAAGGAAGACCAGCCATTGACAAGAAATCAACGAGGAGGAATGATTAATTCAATCTTCATGATGACCATCATATTCGGGATAAGCATGAGCACAGTAACGTCAACAGGGCTAGTAAGCTGTGAGCATACCAGTCCCAGTGCTTGGATAATTATCCCTGGCCAGACTAGATGCTCTGATATTCCACAGCTCTACCCTGTAACTACGAAAGCTGAAGTTTTTGTTAGGAGCACCCCTTACTTTCCAAAAAGTAATGGAAGAAATGAAACGCCACATTCAAGCCATCACTTTCGCATATTTGGACGACGTTATCATAGCTTCTGATTCCGAACAAACGCATCTCCAGGATATCGACGAAGTCTTGGGGAAAATAACGGAATTCGGATTGAAAATCCGACTCGACAAATGTCAATTAGCAAAAAGCTCCGTGAAATTTTTAGGTTTCGTCATCTCCGAGAAGGGACTGCAGCCCAACCCGGAAAAAGTACGCGCCATCAGTGACTACCCGAAACCGAGAAACGCATCAGAGATGAAATCATTCTTGGGAGCCGTATGCTACTTCAGACGTTTCATCAGCAATTACTCCAAAATAGCAGCCCCGTTACACCAGGCAACTACAGAAGAAGGACCGATGATTTGGACTTCAGATAGAGAAAAATCATTCGAAAAGCTACGAACAGCCCTCATGGCTGCTCCAGTGCTGGCAGCACCCCAATTAGGTAAACCATTCGTCATCGAAACGGATGCTTCAGGGACAGCAGTTGCAGCTATTCTTCTTCAATATAATGATGAAAAAGAACTTCATCCAATAGCTTACGAGAGCAGAGTATTAAGTAAGCATGAAAAGAATTATTCAGCAATAGAGCTCGAAGCTCTCGGAATCGTTTTCGCAGTGCAGAAGTTCGCACCCTACATCACGGGAGCCGAAACAACAGTAATCATCACAGACCACGAACCTCTAACATCTCTTCTCAGAAGACGAGATCTGAGCGGACGACTCGCCAAATACCAAATAGTCATTCAAGAATACAACATCAAAATCATCTACCGATCGGGTAAAAAGAATCTACTAGCTGATAGCCTCTCACGTCACCCACCAACAGAGAACGTGTCAGCCATCGAAATAACGGATTTACCAACACAGAATGAGATCAAAGAAGAACAACGGAATTGCCGCTGGATAAAAGGAATAATGGACCACATCACAGAGGGATATCCAGCCGACAAAGTTACTGAACGAAGATCTCGCCGATATATTATCCACGAAGGAATCCTACACCAGAAAAGACCGCACTCAGACGACGTCATTGTTCTGGACGAGGACGGAAAACTGAAAAACATCGTCTTATAATACTTCCATAAAAACGCACTTGCAGGAGCACATCTTGGAATCGAAAGGACTCATGAAAAACTTGCTAGCCGTTTTTCATGGGTGGAAATCAAGAAAGATATAAGTGAGTTCATACGCTCTTGCGAAGAATGCCAAAAAAGGAAGACGAAACCACACGAAATCGCCAAAGAAGAACTTCACGCTTATCCAACACCAAAACGACCTTTTGAAAGGATCCACATTGATGTGATAGGCCCACTACCACCGACGCTGAGAGGAAATAGATACATACTCGTGACTATTGATGCTCTAATAAAATACGCCATCGCTACAGCCATTCCGAATCAACAAGCTGAAATATGTGCACAAGCTCTCGTCTCGGAGGTCATATCGAAACACGGAGTACCCGAGACATTGGTCACTGACAGAGGAACAAACTTCACTTCAGAAATTTATGGAAAAGTTTGCAAACTACTTGGAGTGAAACATTTATTGTGTGCAGCATATCACCACAACGCTAACGGACAAGTGGAAAGATGGAATAGGACAGTAGAAGAAATGCTCACATCCTACGTCTCTAAACAGCTTGACAATTGGGATGAGTCACTTCAATTGGTCACCATGGCCTACAATACCAGCAAACACAGCACGACTGGACAAACCCCTTTCTTTCTAATTTATGGACGACAAGCGAGATTGCCACCGGACAACGCGCTCAAGGTGGAGGTAACCTACGCAGCTAACCCTTCTCTTGACCAACGGCTCCGGCACAACCTCAAAGAAGCTCGGCGCCTAGCGGCCACTAGGATTGAACGAGCCACCGAGGAATGGCAGAATCGGTATAATAAAAACAACTCAGCCATGAAGAAACCATTGAGGAAAGGAGACCTCGTACTGGTCAAACAAGAGACTGCGTCAAAATTACGACCATGCTACAAAGGACCATTCCGAATCGCTAAAATCGCACATCCGAATGCCACGATAGAGACTTCCAAAGGACAAGACGTGATCCATCTGGACAGACTGAAAGCATACGTGGAGGAGGCGAGATCTTCGGCTGATTAAAAAAAAATAATAATAATAAGACCGGAGTCTTTCTAATTTTTTTCTTTTCAATTATTTCTAATTTTCACTTTGTTGTATAAAGAAAAAAAAGAGAAAGATATGTTTTAGAATAATTTGTTTTAATTTCGTTTGTATGTATGTAATTCTGCTCAATCATTAGTTTAATTATGATTATAACTAGCTTAATTTTTTTGGATTTGTTTAACCTTTGTAGAAATGTTTTTGTTGGATAAGCTTTGAAATATAGTCCATTTTAGTTCAGCTGACGAGGCCGTCAGCTTTGCGATAAGGGGGATGTTACAGTACTACTTAGATGATACAACAACAATAATAACTATGAGTTCTAAGGAAAGGGGAATCTAGATACAAAGACGAGAGGCTAGCTATAGCCGCCGAAAGTTGATTTAAAAGTAGGCGTGATGAGTCTGTTGAAGATTTTGAAGTTGCGAGAATTGTAGATACAATGTTTTAGCAACAGCTCCTCTGTTTGATCTATATCGCAGGCAATTGTAGAGACAATGTTTTAGCAACAGCTCCTCTGTTTGATTTATATCGCAGGCAATTGTAGATACAGTGTTTTAGCAACAGCTCCTTTGTTTGATATTTATCGCAGGCAATTGTAGAGGCGGTGTTTTAAAAACAGCTAAATAAGGAAAAAAGAAATGTATAGCGGGCTCCCAGAGACTACCACCCGGATACCAGCCATCTCGCCCCTCTCCTCCGGCCGGACCCGATGGGGAGGAGGACCTCGCCCTTCCACCTTCCCCGCCGCCATCTAAACCTCTCCGAAGGGCGGCCCTCCTCTCCATCCGGACTCCGTGATAAGTAACCCCTTTCATGCGTTTTTTTGTCATGTAATAAACATATCTTTCTCGCCCAGTCTCCTCGCATACAAACCCACATTTACGGCACAAGACCTAGGATCGTGACATAAAAGGTATAAAAAGGCCACGGTCCAAAATTGCCGTAAAGGTGGATTTCTTACAGACGTGCTCGACTTGTTTATTGCAAGGAAGATTACAGGAGAAAAAAAACAACTCATAGATCTGTTATTTCAGAAGAATCGGGCAATTGGATGACAATCGAGCTGATAATTTTGCATATGGTTAATACCAAAATGCGAAACTATACATTTTTGAGCTGATAGTTTGAGATTGGACTGTTGACTCCAGTTGGATACGATGTCTATGGCAGTTTGGAGGTCAGACGAAAAAGTTGGTACTTCACTAAATAACTTTATGTCATCGGCGTAGATAGTATAATTTACATTCGGAGGAATTACAAGTTTTATGTCATCAATGAACAAGAAGAATAGTTTCTCTCCGATAGCTGAACCTTGTGGTACACCGCTGATACAGAAGATGAGCTATAGATTTCGTTTTCAAGACATACAGTCTGAATTTTATCAGTCAGGTAGTCCTCAATCCATTTAATGAGATTACCGCCTAGCTTTTTAAGTTTATGAAGTAGTAATATAGTATCTACTGTATCGAATGCCTTTGATATGTCAAGAAAACCAACATCGACAGCTTTACCATGGGAGAGTACATCAGCGAAATAAGAATGAGATTGCACCAATGAAGTCACCGTTGAAACCAAATTGATGAGAGGACAGAAGATCATTTTGCTGCAATCTAATTGGCATCTAAGTACCATCAACTTCTATATTAGTCTATGAGACGAGCAAAGCACCGAAAACTAAAGAACAAAAAAAGCTAAGATCAAATCTAACTTCAATATTTCTTTGTATTCTCTCTTTTTTTGTTCATGATTCGAGTTTCGAAAAATCTATAGAAATTTTTCATACCAAGTTTTCAGAAGATCACACGTGTAGCTCCATTAAAACAGTCATGTTTAGAAAACAATCGACATCTCTGTAACTGTTGAGTAATGCTTGTTGAACCTTGAAAAAAACAAATCGAACACAGCTTCAAATGCTCTAAGTATGACACTTATACAAATATGCAAAGGCAATCAATCGTCATTTACCAGAGCTTTTCTGCATGTCATCAAAGTTATGCTTAGAAGTGTAGAAGAATATATTGCAATTTTAGACACGGGAAAGTCCTTAATAGAACAGATAAATACCCAAATAACATTCATTGAAAAATTTGTCACAAATTTTTTTTAATGTATCAAGACCCTGTCATTGGCTGTAATTCGCTGTCATGGGCTGTAATTAGCTGTCAATGTAACTGTCATTCAATGCCATTAGCTGTCAATTGCTGTCATTTGCTGTCACTGTTATTCGAAAAAACATAAGTATTCGTTTGGAAAGCTTTTAAAACTCTTTTCTGTAGCTGTAATGATTTTGAATTCGGTGAAAATTAGTTCTTGTAATTTCCAATGAAATTACCTAATAGAATTCTAATTTGATCATTATCGGCGGTGTGTTGAAAACCCACCTGTATCTTTTTTTGTTTACCACAGCTAGCGTTTTTATTAACAGTTGCACACTGATAGTCCGTGATATATGTACTTGTATGAAAAAAAAATCAATGGCTACACAGCCTGCAGTGAATAATGGAAACGAGCTGTTGTCTTTGCAAATTTTTAATGTAAAATAACAACTGCATAACTAAATCTTCAACAATGAAAAACTCAAATCAATTTTTTTTTCGTGTACTTGTACACCCATAGTGAAAACAAGTATTAAAGAATCACATTTAAGCTATTACTGTGTATATTGGGGAGTCCGAGTTTCGAGAGTTTCGTGTTTCTGTGGTTGGGATTATTCAATGATCTCTAATGCTGAATGATTTGAATGAACAGGTCTCGATAACTAAATTTCCTTTGTTCTACTGTTCTAGTTATTAAAATCGACGAAAAACAGGCTCAATTACTATTAACTTGAGCAAATATTTATAAGTGTTTTCGAGAAAAAACAAATTCAAGTACAATTATTATTGAAGAATTCTTTGTTAGTGTGCTAAAAACTATTTAAAAAACTTGAGTTTTCGAAGTTAATAGTCAAAATTATCAAATGTTTTCAATTTACCAGTATCATATTTTTGTAGAGGAGATCGCAAAGGACAAAAGAGCTGATAGAGAGAAGAAATAATCTGAGTGAGAATAACTTATTTGGCGAGAATCAAGTGAATTCTAATAAAGTTGAGCCTGGCTTTGAAAAAATCGTATTTACTTCGTAATCAAAACATGGTTTACGTGAAAATTAATAGAATATAAAACCAAAGCAGGTTTTATCATCCAAACTTCTTTGGTTAAAAGTTTCCAGGAACTAGGATAAACATATGAGAGCATGTCAGCTGCGAAGTCGAATGAACAAAAAAGGGTTTAGGGAGCATCGTGTGTAGAACTTTAACAGAAGGGTTGACCAGAACTATAACAGAAGGGGCGAGCAGAACTATAACAGAAGGGGCGACCGGTGGGATCTTGTGCCAATAGAGCAGCGATTCTTTCTCTTTACTTTGGTGTAGAGGCAGCCGATCCAAATTGCAATGATTCATCTGAGTGTGCGGTCCCAAAGAGACGACCCTGGAAAATGGTTACAGGAAAGTGCGGGAAAAAAACAATTATTTGGAAATGGTCATTCTACAGGACCAGCAGACTTCTCATACATATTGTTCGAACTGTATTTTAAAACAACGTGTTTTCACTTTTCATCTTCTTTTTAATCTACATCCGGAAGTTTCTTATGTATAAAAAAAGGAGTGTAGTATCCAGAATTATAGAAGTCATGTCATTATCTTTTTAAGCAGCCACTCGATAGGGACCTTTTTCTAACTTACGATATTCAAAAGCCAAGTGGAGTCTAGTTTGCTGCGAGAAGCTTACTTGTTTAGAAATGTTTTAACGCGTCTCTACTGAACGGAACTTGCTAAACATATGGTTTTCGGATTCCACTTATTTCTTTTGTTTTTCAAAAACTAAAGAACTCAAAATTAACCATGTTAGAAGTTATTTTCACTTCTGTCGAAAATTTTTATTTTTGTTTATTTTCTGATACTCTAATCAAGTCGCCCAATACTGAAGCAAAAAAGGCTTCTCTCACTCTGGAAGGAGTACTGCTTACCCATAGCAAAGACAACAATGAATAAACGTGTTGTTGAACAGTTCTACATATACAATCTGAATAGCCTTTCAGGAAAACATTTCTAATTCTAACTCAACCAAAAACGTAAAACTTTCGAATGTTTCCATCAAGAGAACTAACTCTTATCGCATGTGTCCTTACAATTATGGGCAGCATCTTACTTCGGTCTCTTTGCTTCTTCAAGTTCACTTTATCATAGTCTTGATCCAATCCGTTTTTTAAGGGTAGCTCCTGTAGTGTTCGAAACATAAATAAAAATTTTTTAAATAAAACTTTTCATTGACTATTATAAGACGTATTAAAAAAATTTTCTTCAAAGGACGATTTTCGAAATGAAACTTTCTCACGCGAAACTGTCAGGATTAATTAGACTGACAGTTTAACCATGAAGCAAACTGACCATAACCGGCTGCTCATTACCGTAGTAGGAGGGCAGAACCTGGTTGCCTTCCAGCTTACGCCGTAACTTCCTGTTGATAGAACCTTATTAGAACATTAACTTCATTATGAAAGAAGTTTTTCAGCTAGGTACATATACGAAGCGTATCAGACCAATGAATCCTTGGATACAACGTGTGCGCTATTTTGTGTGCTATCTTATACTATTTGAATCAAAAAAGTTCTATTAAAAAGTCACACCCAATAGTTTGAGTTTGAGCTTATTACGCATGGAAAATGCGTGCTAAGGTATACGGAAGGCGTTTTCCATGTGAGGGGAAACAAGAGGTCGAAGGGGTTGATAAATATGAGGTTGAAAAAGTTGATAAAATAAAACATGTAGACAACTCATTAGAATTAGCAATCTGGTGCTATGCAGTTTATGATATTAGTTTTCACTAATAAATGTGCTAATTCAATGTAAAACTTTAGGCATGAAAATTACATGTATATACATACAGTGCGCGTCACAATGTTGGGCCCTCCCTCAATTTTCATGATTTCATCGAAACGAGGAAAGGAAATTTGAAGAGATACTTTTTTAAATTTTTCTCGCGTTAAAAAAACTAAGGTAGTTTGATTTTCAATAAAATATGACCTCCGTTTATAAAAAAAAACAACATTTTTTTCTGAAAAATGACCGCTTCACAATTATGGGCCAATCAATCTTTTTCGTGTTCAACAATTTATTAAGAACTTTTATTCAAAAAATTAAGGTCAATAATCAGTGACATTGCTATTATTCGCGTAAACGTCGATTATGCGATCAGGCATACTATTAGAAAGGGCTGAAATAACACGGGGCTCGATGCCGTCCCACTCCTTCAAGATTGCAGCTTTGAGCTCCACGACGTGTACTGCTTGTTGTTTTGTATACACGTCGTACGAGAAGTCCCCAGAAGTCGTCTCGTGAACTTAAGAAAATACAAGAGCGATGAATCGCGAGAAGAGCATCAATTTCTACTGTTTCCGCTATGGACCTTAAATAAGAGCTTAACCTTGCCGTCTCAAAAAATTCTATTCTCCGCTACATCAATTGTGATCCTCTTCTTACACGTCAAAAAATGATCAAAGTTCCTTACCTCACCCCCCCCCCCCAACATAATCAAGCACGCCTAAACTTCGCCAGAAACAATAAGGCTCGGAATCGGTCAAAGGTGAGTTTTATGGTTTTATTACTCCTCATTATTAAATTTTTTAAAATTCAAATGTTTTCAGATGATCTTCTCTGATGAAAAGAAATTAAATCTTGACGGATCTGATGGCTTTAACTGCTATTGGCGAGATCTACGCAAGCAGAAGCGTTGTTTTAGCAGACGAAACTTTGTGGGAGGATCCGCCATATGTTCGGCGGCTTTTTCGGATTTTTGAAAGCTCACCATTTCGTTCCCATCTTCTAAAATTAATTCAGATTTGCTTCAAAACAATTTCATACCATTTCTGAGACGACATCAAGCTCGCAGCCCAGTATTCCAACAAGGCAATGCACCTATCCGCGCTAGTGCATCTACCCGAGCCTGGTTGGCGGCCAATCACGTAACACAACTAGCTTGGCCAGCCGGTTATCCAGATTTAAATCCAATGGAGAACCTTTGGGGACTTCTAGTACGACGCGTATACGAAAACAACAAGCAGTACGGAAACGTCGCGGAGCTGAAAGCTGCAATTGTGAAGGAGTGGGACGGAATCGAATCCCTGATCGCATATTCGACGTTATCGCGAATAATGACGATGCCATTGATTATTGACCTTTATTTTTTTGAATAAAAGTTCTTAATAAATTGTTAAACACGAAAAAGGTTGAAGAGACCTATAATTGTGACACGGCCATTTTTCTGAAAAAAATATGTTTTTTTGATAACAGGAAATCATAATTCTTTAAAATTAAACTACCTTAGTTTTTTTAACGCGAGAAATATTATAAAAATTATCTCTTCCAATTTCCTTTCATAGTTTCGCTGAAATCATGAAAATTGATGGGGGAGCCAACATTGTAACCCGCATTGTATATATAAATACATATGTACATAAATTGTCTTATTTACTTGATGTAGAACTAATGAACTAGATTATGTTACTAAATTCAACGAATCGTTGTGAGTTGTATTATGTATTTAGCTTGTTTTGCGCATGGGAAGGTTTCAAAAGTACTTTGAAAAAAACCTCTCGCGACAGAATAAAACAGTCAGGAGGATGCAGGAAAACACGAGAAGAATGTTGATTCCTCCACCAGCAGCCGCTCCGACTTTGGCACCTGTCACTAAAACATGACATTGTCATTAGGACTGACATCGAGAAATGAAGTTTAACCAGAAAATATGTTTTCACTAGTTAGAAAATTGTCAACAGTAATGATGTTGCCACCAGTAATGACATCGCCACTAGGAATAACATTGTCATCAGGAAATAAACTGCCAACAAGAATGGAATTGTCGGCAGGAATGAATTTTTCATAAGGACTAGATCTCAGATATGAATATTTCTTAGACGGTCCGTTATAATAAAGATTCAAATCAAAACAGAACACCGCTTTTGATAGATAATTTTTTCTCTTGTGTTCCAAAACTAAATTTGCTTTGAATTCAATTAACAGCTGAGAGGAGTTTCGAACAAAATAATCAAAAGCAGTGGTGTAATTGAAATTAGAATTTGAAGCTTAAATTGGAAGATCATTGACCTACAGAATCCTTTATTAAGTTGAACTCGCATCGAGGGCCAGCGTAGCCTTCAGGACACCTGGGAAAATCATACATTAGTTCCAGTTTTCGGTCCTTAAGCTTCAAATTTCTGAATGGCCTAGCCTTCGGAGACCGTAAGTGTACTCACGTCCTATTGTTGATCTAAAAAAAATGTTGTTAAGCAAGGCAATTTGATTATTAAACAAAGAAGCCCAGATTCCTACCTAGTTTTTTTCAAAATTTTCGTTCCCAATTTCAACAAACTAGTGCTTTAATACGCTTTATATATGTACATATGTATGTATGTATACAGTCATTCGTTTCTCATCACGAAGAAAGGCCGGTCATCATAAAGTATTATCTGCTTATTTCAATTGATTGATAGAATGCTTACATGGATTGATTCATGTGACATTCTTTATCGTGAATTCACAATTTTTTTTTACTATTTACGATTAAGTTCGTTAAAAAACATCCACCTTTTTTTTCTCATACAAATTCATTTTCGCTGATAACGAAGTCTGTTTGGCATGTTCTACTATTATATTATTAGGAATAGCCGTCATGACCTTGAACTTCTTTTTTCACAAGAAAAACACGCCTATTAAATTTATTTACTTACAAGTAACTATTAAAACATCTTATAAGAGAGAAAAATTTACTCATAAAACTTGTTTTTTTAATCTCTCCAGGCCTCTTCAACATATTGAACTTTTTTGTACTGGTCTTTTTTGTTAGGCCGAAAAACATTTTTTTGCTTTTCTTGTCTCTTTCCTGTGTTCGACAGCACGAGATCGAACCGGATCCTGACCTTAGTTTGGAAACTATGATACCCTAACGTGCAAACCATATCTCACCACATTTTCATGTCTACGCCCTAGAATCTTAACTAGCAAAATGGAAAATACAACAGAAAAATTTACGCTCTACGTCTGCAATCAAAAAAAAATTTTTCACTCTGTTGAGCAATGTATGTATATTTGTGTCCGATGGAATGATCCTGAATTCCCCGCTTGAATCCTAATCTAAAATGCTGTTTGTACTGCAAATTTGTGAGTAAAAAAGTACTCAGGTGAGCTGTGAATGTAGTTGAATAAGACTGACACACAAATAGGGTAGGGCTCATTGATTCTTTTAGCACAGACTCCGCCGTTACTGCAAAACTCGATCGATTGAGGATCGCATGGAGATAAACTCGCAGGAACTTCTGCCTGACAAACAAACAACAGTGAACATTCGGTTCGATTCGATTCGATGAGAGACTTTAAATAATACTTCTCAATCGTTAGAATGCACTACCATCCAACCACAACGATGATGTGGCGAAATGCTATCTACACAGCGGACCTCGCTCTTCAGCGAGAATAACGCTAGGAAGAAGAAGAAGAATCGTTAGAAATACGGAATTCCCGAAATTTACATGAAAATCTCGAGCATTTTCGAGCTCATTCAGAACTCATTTATGATGGCCTTCATTCCGAGTTTCGCTATATTTCGAGGTGAAAAGAAACCTATCATAATTGTTTTCCTATCCTTCAATTTTTTAAAACTTATAGGTTAGTCGAGAGTTTGTATTCGATAAATAGTTATATGTATTAAACAAAATGAACAATGAGTAGTAAAATTAGAACTTGAATACGAATACCACGACTAGTATGAACATGTGAATGAAGGCATCACTTGATTTTCTACTTCTCTTCTTCTTGTTAATATGTTACCTCTTAGCTTCGCTTGATAACACCTGACACATGCGTACTCTCGTTATCAAATTGGCTTTTGAACGTTTTTTTCAACAGCTTTCACAGACTCCCCAAGCTCTTTTTTCTGGTTAGAGAGAGACAAAAACTGCGAAACTTGGCCTTCGGGAAACACTCTACCCTTTTGTTATTCTACTTAACAACACCGAAAGTCAAAGTCAATACTTTCTGCCGTTTACTAATTTTGCACCCTTGATGAGGCTAGGGTGGAAGGGTTGGAGATTGGAATGTTCGGTAAAGGCTGTGAAACTTCAACTATTGAGATATAAAATTATAATGGTTACGAGCTTACTCCGTGTCGAAATGACAAATCCGGGTTCAATTCTTTTTCTTAGATCATGTTTTCAAAATATTAATTTTTCCCGGAGTTTTAGGTTATCATAGTTTTGAACGTACTTCTATTGAGTCTTTGCAATTTTTTGTCAACTAGTTTTTTGGAAAGTTTTCACTCGTATAATTAGTTTTTCCTTTTGATTGATCACAATTTAGCGAATTGACCACCTTTTGACCAAATATCTTATAGGAAGAATTTAAGTTTAGAAAAACACTAAAGTAGTAGAGTACATGGAAAATTTTGACTTCTTACGCAGTATTTTGAGTTTCAGAATTGAGAAAATTTTCTTTAGCTTAAAAAAATTATATAGACATGTCTGCATGGAATAATGTTCGTGCTCGAGGCAGAATGAAATGCAGTCCCCTCTCTCTAACTAATATTGCAGAGCCAATATACAATTGGAAGTAATGCATGGTTATTCTGTGTGATAAGGCTATGTTCGATGGCCTTATTCTCTCAGTCACACCAGCTTATAAATAAATTGCTTCCTGTTTAGTGGAAAACTTTCAAGATGATACACAGACTTACATACAAAATTAATCGAAAAGGTCAATAATCATGAGAATATCTAAACAAACTAAGCGTCATAGGTTATAGACGTTGGTTTTATAGAGTTAAAAAACCCTTCAGCGACACGCTGAGTTTTGTAGAAAATGAGAAAATTCTAGTTAAAAAAGGATGAAAATGTGATAAGATGTAAGTGTACGTTTTACCAACTAGTTTTCTTGATCAAATCTCATGCTGAGAGTTCGCAAGCTCTACCTTGAATGACTTATGTAATCTATCCTTAATCAGCGTCTTTTATGCGTTTGGAGAGGAATTTTAACCTTTACTTTGTGTTTGATCCGCAGTTTTCTGGTGTGTGTCTTTCCATCAGAACGGGAAGCAGTGCATTTATAGAGGCCGTTGTTTTCGATGGCATCGAACTTTTCGATCATCAGGGAAGCGCTGAACGGTTAGCCAAGTGAGGATATTAAGCTCACTGAGTTGTTTTTACATACATATATTTGATATTAGGTTGCTGCATATGTCCTGCGTCATTTTCATCTTTAAAACTTTACCAGTCAAAATTTCAGTGAATACTTCTTCTAATATTGTGGTATTATACATCAATCGGAAGCTGAGATTATGCTCTTAATTATTGTCACGAGTTTGAATTTTCACGGTCAATCTCAACGTCGCAAACAAGATCCAGTTGCAATAGTAGGGATAGCTCTTGATCATCCATCCTTTACACAAAAAAGGATGGGTTTGAGTATACTCACCCGACCTCTCGCCTACGGACTATTGTTTTTCAAACTGGACATCTTTCTGTAAGAAAAATTTTTTCAACCTCAAAATGAGGTGGAAAAGACGTTCTTGGAATGGGAGAGCAGGAAAGAAAGGAAAGAAGAGAGTTAAAAAGATATTAAGAGCTAAAGGGAGCCAGAGAGACAAGAAAAAGAGATAGAACGACTGAATGAGAACTTTATATTTCCTTAGCCACTGGCTGCGGCAAGCAAGAGATTATATGGATGAGACTTAAAATTTCATGTGTGAAAGTTCTAATCCGAAAGATTTGGAACTGGTCTGAGCTTTGGATGTAATCGGCTCAGATTCTGATTAGACGAACAAAGTGTCTTCTAAAATAAACAAAGTGATAATCCTTCTCTCTTACTTCAAATGTAAATCTCACGTGCATGAAAACGCGAGGCTAAGAACTAACTATTGAGTGTGTTTTTGTTATTAAATTAGTTTTTTTTTGTTATTGAAAGTTCCATCTTGTATGGTAAAACATTAATAGAAAAACAAACTGTTTTAGGAATGAACAAATGAATGAAGTAATTAAGGGCGGAATGGATGAATAAAAAACTGAAGGAGAAATAAATAAAGAAACATTTAAGAGTTGAAGTAAAAAGAGAACCTCAACGAGTCCTTGATTATATTGGCGATGGGATTGTTGTGCAACTCAAGTTGGAGTGAGCCCTTCTGGAAGCCTTCTCCATCCTTCGCTAGTCTACATCTCACAGTCAACTTGCTGTCCGAGGTCGCCTCTACAGACGAAGTTTCGTTTACAATGTAGGCTTCACCTTAATCACACAAACTGGTAACATGTGACTGGTAACGCATTTCCATAAATAGAGAGAGGGTTGGGTTCGATACCGCTCAGTGAACTAGATTTTGTTTGTATATCGTAACAGGCGTCACTTCCATTAAATTTCCCAACTAATCGTTTTTTCTTTTTCAATCACAATTACATAGAATGCGCTAAACCTTAGTTAAGTTCCTATTTTCGCTTCTTATTTGCCTCTTCATTACTCAACTGACATATAACGACAAAAAAGAGCAAATTACAGGTGAATTTTCAAACAAAAATTTTTCGAACAAGTGGTTGCAAAAAACACAAAAAAAAATACAAAAAATACAAAAAAATACACAAAAAAAAACTAAAACTTTGATCTCTTTATAATTTCGCCTCATAAAACGGTGAAAAATTTGTTATGATGCTTTTAATATGATTGTTGAGAACTTGAGATTTTTGTGTTTGAAAGGTTATTAACTGATGAGTTTATCCTCCTCCCTACCGCTTTTTTGATGTTCAGTGATGTTCTAACCTGCATTCATCTCAAGTTCGTATACTGGAACGAGAGCTTGATCAGTCATGATAAGGCCTGGGCTTGTTGATGCAGTCCTTTGAAATGGCGTTCGTATGAGAGGTCTTCTCGAAGCTACAAATTATGCTTTCATTCACGCTCCTAGCCAAATATATAATGAGATCATCAAGGCCAAAAGAAGTATAAAAGTGTCGCTGAAAAATTACAAAGACTGATAACGAAGACCCCAATTTCGAGAGAGAGAGAGAGAGAGAGAGAGAGAGAGAGAGAGAGAGAGAGAGAGAGAGAGAGAGAGAGAAGGGAGAGAGAGAGAGAAAGAGAGAGAGAGAAAGAGAGAGAGAAAGAGAGAGAGAGAGCGAGAGAGAGAGAGGGTGTGAAATTGAGAAAAAACGTCAAGGAAACATTCCAATGTAGCCCAATGCATCGAAACACGCTTTCTTCTTTTTCCACTTCTCAATTTTTTCTGTTTTTTTTTCAGCATGAAAGACAGTAAACAATATAAATAGGTTTTTCTCGATTTTGTTCACCACGCCTTATAATAGACTGGAAAATCAAATTTTTTTGAAGATGTGCTGTAATGAATACTCACTCGATTTGACATCAAATCGCAAAGTCTTAAAAAAGAGTCGATTCCCTGATTTCGAATGGATAGCATTCAAAAGCAGTGTTTTGAAAGTTCTTTTTCCAATACAATGATGATTTCATTAGTAGAAAAACTCTAGAGTTTAAGAATGATTACATATATCAGAAACGGGCTTTTCTCAAACTGTGTTTTTTTCAGTTCAGTGCGCGCGAAGACACAGCAAAGCATTATTCGTTAAAAAAGTATTTTTAATATTATACATCTGCGTGTAATTTTAAGAACATTAAGAGCAGAGTAGAAAGACAAAGAAAAAAAGAAGTAATTGTTGAAAATGGAAAGAAAAAGGAGAGAGAAAAGTCAGTGAAAAAGAGAAAAACTGAGAAGATCATTGAAAAAGGAACAGATCAAAATGGGATCAGAAAAAGGTAAATGAAAACCTGAAGATATATATATATATTATCGACCTTTTACAATACAAGGTTAAGGTGAGACACATTGTAAATGATACATACATAAATGACATCAAAACGTATGAAAGCATTATTTTTCTAATGATGTCTTGAAATTAATCAAGCATACCCCGTCACTTACCCTGGTCTGGAGCATGGCAAGCAAAAGGGCTACCCGGGTAACCCACCCGGGTAGCCTGCCCAGCTCTATGAATACGGACTTCCTGGGTAGGAGCCGAGGGTAGTCAGGGTTTAGGGTACCCAGCCACTATGGATATGTCACCTGAGCGTTTTTTTTGTTGCAGTTTTCCCGGCCGCTTCTCACGATTATTTCAGACATATTGTATTCTTAGCCTAGAACAGGAATAGAATTGTACGTAAACGGAGAAATGGCCACAAGGAGCAAAGAATATTAAGGTTAGCATCCATCTTACCTCGGAGTATGTTTTCGTCTTATAAATTTCATTAAGAGCTGGAATAATTTTTCACGTAACAATCTTTTTTCTTCTTCTCTATAATTCGGAAAAAAACTTAAAATATTTCCGCTGAAACATTTGCTTATCCTAAGAGTCGATTTCTCAAAAGTTTTTAAAAAGGTTTTGGTTTTTGACTGTTTGAAAAAGTGACTTGAGCATGTTGAATCGGATAGTGCTATTCATCTTTAAGAGTCATTGGGTTATCGGATAGTGCTATTCATCTTTAAGAGTCATTGTCTGTCTATATTTGAATCACATATGTATTGTTGACTGGCCGAAGGCAAATACCGAATAAGATCGGAAGGAATATCAAACTAAATTGTGACAAGGGCGAGAGAGTCGGACTTCGGAAATCAGAAGCGGTTCTAGTAACTTTTGCCTTTTGAAATGGAGAGAAAGCGCCTTCACGCCTAGTATGAAGAAATATCCGTGTTTGTAGAGCACAACTTTTAGTCATGAAAATTCCCAATTTTATAGTCTGAAGACTTCAAGGCTCTGCAAACAAATGCGTCATGATTTCTTTCATTGCTAGTGTTATGTGATCAAACTGTATTTCAATTGGAGGTCCAGTGTGGTAATAGGATTAGGGAAGGGTGAGAGTAGGAGAATATCAGTGGAAATATCGGTAATGGGTTCTATGGCATGGGAAGAAAACGAACTCATAGTTAAGAGCGTGAAAGAAGATGCAGTGAGTGAGAGAAATAAAAAGAGCGTGAGAGAGAGAGCAGTGAGTGAGAGAAACAAAAAGAGCGTGAGAAAGAGAGGAACAGAGTTAAAGAGAGAGAAAGAGAGAGAGAGAAAGAGAGAGAGAGAAAGAAAAAGATCCGGGAGGAGATACATAGCTAGCGAGAGAAAAAACAGAGAAGAAAAAGAATGATCAGAGAAAATCCCTAGGTGAAGAGATCGAATGGACTAGGGAGAGAAAGAAATGTGTAGAGAGAAGTGACATTGTGTGATGCAATGTTTGTCAAGTTTCCTTGACGGTTGAAAGGTGAAATGAGGCCTGATATCATGATTTGTCAGGTCAAAAAGAGGAAAATATGAAAACACAGACGGACATTCCTAAACCTTTTAAGTGGGCACAAAGAAGAGCGGAGGCGTTTTTATTCGGTAAGAGAACGAGGCGTAGGGACTTTTCGAAGGACATTAACGGGTGAGTCATCGGTTTAATGCAATTGAGATTTACAAAAGTCAGTTCAGAACTTTCGTATCCCTGGTTTCCCAAAGCATAGAATTCGAGACCAACGAATCCTTTAAATTCAAAGGAACCATAGACAATTAGTTAACCAAAGAAGGACTGAACCCGTTTCTCATAATGGCCATTGCTTATACATAAGACACATTGCTTATTATTGTTTAAAAAGAAATATAATTGAAAACATAAAAAAAGAAGAAAAAAATTTCGGGTAAGAAGGATACATTCGATCAGAAAAGGATGTTTTGAATAACGTTTTACTTTAAATAACTTAATTTAATCGGAAAAATCGCTCAGTTGATAAGATAACTGGCCTCTATATACTACAAAAGTACTCGGTAACATTACAACTCGGAAGGTCGAAGTTCATTCCAAGAGCAGTTCAGGATGACAGAATAATAGCATATGAATGAACTGAAAGAGACAGGCAAACACAAATAGCCGAGAGAGTAAGATAAAAGAGAAGCCGGTTGAATTAAGGATAAAAAGTGAAAAATTAACAGATATGAAAAGATAGTGACAGAGAAAGATATATAGGAAACAGCGATAAATAGAGAATATAGAGAGAAAAAAGGAATGGAGAAACAAAAAGAGAGAAGTTATAGAGAGATAATGGTAAATTGAGATTGATTCTTGGCAAAGGCGAGGTGATGTTGTCGGAGAATGAGAAAGAGAGAGAAAGAGAAATAGAAAAGAGGGCACATCATGAGAAACATGACTTTTTTATTTAGAAAGTGACATTTGACTGAATTGACTTTTCGGAAGACGATGCGAGGATATTTTCGAGAAAATGCGAAGATCTTTCCGAATGAAACAAGATTTCCTATCTTTTGCGAAAGTTCTCTTACGAAATATTTCTTGCTGAAATTTTTTTCCAGATCTGTTTGCTGAGATATTTGAGAGCTCAGCGCAGATCTTGTGAACAAGTAGATATTTTGTAACAATCTCATCAACATCAAAACACTCCATGCTAAGAGCATTTACATTTTCACCGATAGCATGATCTATTTTCGTTGAAAAGGCACAGTTTAGTGGCGGGAGGGGCGGGGGAATAAAGGAGCTCCGCATGCTTCCTAGTTTTCCCATGTCTGCTTTCCTGATTGCTTTTACTCACATGCGGTTTTCTGGTCCTTAATCAGGAACGGTGATAACAGGAACGGTGATAATACAACACTAAGCTAAAGCTATACTTCCTATCTATCTCCTCTTTCTCTCTCTCTCTCTATCTCTCTCTCTCTCTCTCTCTCTCTCTCTCTCTCTCTCTCTCTCTCTCTCTCTCTCTCTCTCTCTCTCTCTTTGTGTCATTCTTTCTTCCTCTGTCTTTCATTCTGCTTATCAACTTCTTCCTTGTTTTAATGCAATACCCCATTAGCAAATTAGCGTGTACTAAACCATGATAAAAGAGAAAGAGAGCACACGGCAATTTAGCACGACCCAGAGGCCATCAAGTCATAGCTAAATTGCGTCAATGCTTGATGGCAAGGAATCTTGATGAATGTACAAACAAAAAATTCTTCTCAAACACCGGAACTACAACTCCAATCCTTACTAGCGAATCAAAAAACACCATGATTTTTACACGTGAACGAGCTTATTTATTCACTCGCTCCTTGATTTATTAATTTATGGTTCACTTTCGTGTACAATTAAACTCTGGCTAGCTTTTCACAGGAATCGCATTGGCTGGATGAAAAACAGTACATACATACATTTGATGTATGTATGTAAATGGAATTTTTTCGCAGTGGGTTTTCCGTCTGATCTTAAATTTCATAAAACTTTTCCAAGCGGATAATATAGGCTAGTCTCTTTGAACAGAAGCTAACTCACTTTTGGCTTAATACTAAAATCGACTTCTCTTCGCAGTCAAGTTATCGACTGGTAGGCTTATTAAAAAAGAAGACGCCAAGAAAAATCGACTTTATTCCAGCAATTGGAAGCCCGATTCGAGGTGAAGCAAAAGTTGTGGACCAAAATAAAAACTTTTACAGGGTAGCCCATGTAGTCGGCATTTAATCTTTTGGCGTTTATAATTCAATTTATAGCGCACGCTGAGCTTAAATTTTTACATATGTTCTTCTCAAAGTGTTTTTATTAGATGGTTAAAATTTATTTCTTCTAATCGTTTCTCAAAAGAATGGTGACCGCTCATAGAGCACGCTCTATCATTGTGGACTTGCACAAACTTCTTCGATCAAATACGCGCATCGCTAAGGATCTCAACGTCTCTCGCAATCTTGTCTTGAAAACAATCAAACGGCTGGAACAGACCGGTACACTTGCTGACTTGCCCATAAGAGGTGTTCCTCGATTAGTTCGAACCCCTAACAAGGCTGAGGCCCTGAGGAAGCGAGTCGGTCGAAATGCTAGGCATAGCATGAACAGAATGGCCTCCGAGATAAAATTATCACACACGACTCTTCAAAGAATCGTTAAAGAGGATTTGAGGCTCACCCCGTATCGTACTAAAAAGGCTGTTTCTGAAGAACAAGGAGGAAAGGCTCAAAAGGTGCCACACCTCAATCCTTCGGACTTGCGACGATTCTCACCTTAGGAAAGTCTGTTCACTGTAGAAAAGGCCTACAACCCTCAAAATGTGCGAGTGCTGGCTCGGGTATCACAGGCAGCTAATGAAGCAGGTAGAATCGTTCATAGAGTTTCCGATCCTGTACAAGTCATGGTTTGGGCCAGAGTGTCCGCCACCGGCAAAACTCCCCTTGTTTTTGTTGAACCAAGAATCAAAATTGACCAGGAATAATACCGCAAGCACATTTTTTTTAAACTTTGGCTTTCTTGGTATGCTTCCGACTACCGTAATACACCTTGGGTCTTTCAGCAAGATTCTGCGCCTACTCAAAAGGCTATTGGAATACAGGCATGGTGCAAGGATCAATTGCCGACCTATTCTCCAGCTCAGAATGACCTTCCTCATTGCCCGACCTCAATCCGCTGGACTATTCCGTGTGGTCCTACCTTGAGAGCAAAGTCAATGCTCATCCCCACTTAATTCTGGAGTCTCTCAACAACAAAAAAGGAGAAGGGGTCGAAGATTAAAGACAAGTACCTTCGTCCAGTGATCGAAGCGTTCCCAAAGCGACTCTGCGCTGACGTTCATGCCAAAAGAGACGGAATCGGATGATTTTTTGACCCAATGTTTTTATTTAATGTGAGCTAGAAAAATGAACACATTTGCTCACTTATGCACTGAGATAAACGTTTGTAAACGCGTTGCCGAATACATGGGCTACAATGTAGACAAAAACTACTCTTGAAACAGATATATTTAGCTCTGAATCAGAAAGAGCTCAGAAATATAAAGAAAAAAAACGTAGACTATGACAATAGCTAGTGAAACACACTAATGGTCGGATTATGTGAAAGGAAAAGTTGCATATTCTGTATAAATATACTGCATATAGATTTTTAAGAAGAAAAAAAAATTTACATTGGTACTATTGGGTGCGCAAGAAAATAATCTCGGTTTTAAAAAAGTCAATTATTTTTTCCGAAGTTTTCTAGAACTTTCTTTAGTGTATATGAAGTTATAACTTTCATGTTTTTTCTTAGTCATCTCATTGTATTAGCTTTCAAATGGCTGAACGGTGTGAGCTCGAAAAAATAATACTAAGGGCCTCTCTTCTCTTCTGCTTTAAGCTGGGGGAGAGCGCTGCCGCAGCACATCGTAAATTATGTCAGGCATACGGGCAAGGATGCCTTAGTGAACGACAGTGCCAGGCTTGGTTCAGTCGGTTTAAGCAAGGCGACCACACGCTGGAAGACATGGACCGTCCAGTGGCCGTATTCACCAATGTCGCGGGTAGGCCTAGCTCGGGAAGCTCCAAAAAGCTTCCCGCGGGAAGCTCCTTCCCGCGCCTGTTCGCGGGTAGCTGGAACGCTATCCAAGAAGCCGCGGGAAGCAAGCTTCCCGACCTTTCCCACGGGAAGAAAAATAGCCGACGCATTTTCGGGTTTTCCGGAGGGAGTTCCAATTTTGGATTTCACCAAAAAAATTTTTTAATCAAAATCAGCATACTTTGCTCTGCATACTTTGCTCTAAAGTGTTACGACGCGCTCAAAGTAGAATTGGCAAAGTCGGTAGTCCACTCCCTCGTAACAGGAATGATTTCTACAAAGTTCCTAGAGGCTCGTTAGCCTTGGATTTCGTTTGAGTCCTGTAAAGTACACAAAGAGCACAATTTGAAAAACAGAGAAAAAATTTGAAATAACTAACTAATTTTTAATTAAAAAGTGATTCCTTTAAAAAGTTTTTACGCATCTATTCGATGATACGCGAACAGAACACATAGTCATTAGACATTCCTAACGATAGAAAAGCCTTTTGTCTTTTACTGATGACTAATCATTTTACTGATGACATTCGTTTATTTTATCAACCTTCCGAGACAAGATCGTACCAATAACTCACAGAGTCTGCTTATGACTTGTTAGTCACTCAAAACCCTTCCGAGACAAGATCGTACCAATAACTCACAGAGTCTGCTTATGACTTGTTAGTCACTCAAAACCCTTCCGAGACAAGATCGTACCAATAACTCACAGAGTCTGCTTATGACTTGTTAGTCACTCAAAACCCTTCCGAGACAAGATCGTACCAATAACTCACAGAGTCTGCTTATGACTTGTTAGTCACTCAAAACCCTTCCGAGACAAGATCGTACCAATAACTCACATAGTCTGCTTATGACTTGTTAGTCACTCAAAACCCTTCCGAGACAAGATCGTACCAATAACTCACAGAGTCTGCTTATGACTTGTTAGTCACTCAAAACCCTTCCGAGACAAGATCGTACCAATAACTCACATAGTCTGCTTATGACTTGTTAGTCACTCAAAACCCTTCCGAGACAAGATCGTACCAATAACTCACAGAGTCTGCTTATGACTTGTTAGTCACTCAAAACCCTTCCGAGACAAGATCGTACCAATAACTCACATAGTCTGCTTATGACTTGTTAGTCACTCAAAACCCTTCCGAGACAAGATCGTACCAATAACTCACAGAGTCTGCTTATGACTTGTTAGTCACTCAAAACCCTTCCGAGACAAGATCGTACCATTAACTCACAGAGTCTGCTTATGACTTGTTAGTCACTCAAAACCCTTCCGAGACAAGATCGTACCAATAACTCAGAGTCTGCTTATGACTTGTTAGTCACTCAAAACCCTTCCGAGACAAGATCGTACCAATAACTCACAGAGTCAGCTTATGACTTGTTAGTCACTCAAAACCCTTCCGAGACAAGATCGTACCAATAACTCACAGAGTCTGCTTATGACTTGTTAGTCACTCAAAACCCTTCCGAGACAAGATCGTACCAATAACTCGCATAGTCTGCTTATGACTTGTTAGTCACTCAAAACCCTTCCGAGACAAGATCGTACCAATAACTCACAGAGTCTGCTTATGAATTGTTAGTCACTCAAAACCCTTCCGAGACAAGATCGTACCAATAACTCACATAGTCTGCTTATGACTTGTTAGTCACTCAAAACCCTTCCGAGACAAGATCGTACCAATAACTCACATAGTCTGCTTATGACTTGTTAGTCACTCAAAACCCTTCCGAGACAAGATCGTACCAATAACTCACAGAGTCTGCTTATGACTTGTTAGTCACTCAAAACCCTTCCGAGACAAGATCGTACCAATAACTCACATAGTCTGCTTATGACTTGTTAGTCACTCAAAACCCTTCCGAGACAAGATCGTACCAATAACTCACATAGTCTGCTTATGACTTGTTAGTCACTCAAAACCCTTCCGAGACAAGATCGTACCAATAACTCACAGAGTCTGCTCATGACTTGTTAGTCACTCAAAACCCTTCCGACACAAGATCGTACCAATAACTCACATAGTCTGCTTATGACTTGTTAGTCACTCAAAACCCTTCCGAGACAAGATCGTACCAATAACTAACAGAGTCTGCTTATGACTTGTTAGTCACTCAAAACCCTTCCGAGACAAGATCGTACCAATAACTCACAGAGTCTGCTTATGACTTGTTAGTCACTCAAAACCCCTCCGAGACAAGATCGTACCAATAACTCACATAGTCTGCTTATGACTTGTTAGTCACTCAAAACCCTTCCGAGACAAGATCGTACCAATAACTCACATAGTCTGCTTATGACTTGTTAGTCCCTCAAAACCCTTCCGAGACAAGATCGTACCAATAACTCACAGAGTCTGCTTATGACTTGTTAGTCACTCAAAACCCTTCCGACACAAGATCTTACCAATAACTCACATAGTCTGCTTATGACTTGTTAGTCACTCAAAACCCTTCCGAGACAAGATCGTACCAATAACTCACAGAGTCTGCTTATATATGTTCTTTATTCCAGTTTGGTAAACACGAAGTATACAAACGGATAAGCTGTCACATAAGGGATTTCAGTTATTGCACAAGAAATGATAGTAAATCGAAACGAAAGACAAACGTTCAGTCAAGTAAAACGTAATTTACTGTTAGTGACGATCAAACTATGGTCTAAATTGAGAATATGTTTTTTGAATAGTGAAGAAGAGGGCAATAAAACTATTTCAGAGGGAAGAGAGTTCCAAATATTCATACATCGAGAAACACAAGTGTTATGACAATCTGGCAATTTGAAAGAGAGTGCTAGTCTAAGAGAGTGAGAATTCCTGTGAGGGTATGGTGATGGTTGTATTGTGAAGAGATATGCGGGGTCAACAATGATATTGCTGTGAGTTGATTTATGTATGAAACAGAGGTCTTGGATATTACGTCTGTATTCAAGGGAGAAGAGAGCTAATTTTTTTAGGCGAGAGGGATAATCAGTAGGAGGATAACTCGCTCTGGCGAAGACACGTCTAGTAAAATTTCTTTGGACACGCTCTAAATCGTTGTCCAATCGAAGTGGGAGACCAGAGCTCGCAGCCATATTCTAGAAGAGGAAGGATATAGGTTTTGTATGCTCTCAAGAGTACCTGTACATAGGACGTTTTGAATGAGCGCAGAAGCGTGTTGACTGCCTTAGTGGCGTTACTAGATACAATATCAATGTGACGAGAGAAAGTGAGCGATGCATCATAGTATATTCCTAAATCTTTCACCATAGACTGAGACGGTAGATTATACTCACCTAAGGTATATATAGTGTAGATGTTACTCGGGCCACAATGTGTGATGGAACATTTGGGATGAGAAATAGTGAGAGACCAGGTTAATGAATAATCAGAAATCTTATCAAGAGCCGATTGCAAAGATTTTGGGCAATCGGAAAATATCTTGACATCATCAGCATATAGGAAACAGAATACGTTGGAGGGAAGAAGATCAACGATATCATTTATAAAAATAGTGAACAACAGAGGTCCTAATGAGCTACCCTGAGGAACTCCCAAAGAAACGAATTGTTTGTCAGAAAATGAATCATCAACTTGCACGCGGAATGACCTGTCAGAGAGGAAATATTGCACTAGAGAAAGGAGAGAGGAGTTAATGCCAGAACAACCGAGTTTGTAGAGAAGTGCCCTATGGTTTACAGAGTCAAACGCTTTAGAAAAATCGATCAAGCAAATATCAAAGGAACGCTTCCTGGATATGAATGAAAGGTAAACAGAGTGTGCTTGAACCAGAGATGATACAGTAGAACGCTTGGTACGAAATCCAGACTGGTTAGTATTCAGAATATTTCTCAGCTCAAAATGCTCGTAGATAAGGTTGAAGATGTGTTTTTCAAAAACCTTAGAGAGGGATGAGACAAGAGTAATGGGGCGATAGTTATTGGCTTCAGATTTAACTCCTTTCTTAAAAATTTGCTTAATTATACACGACTTCCATTTATGCGGGTAATAACCAGTAGTCATACAATTGGAAAAAATTATGGAGAGGGGTATTGAAATAGTCAAGCTACACATTTTCAAGAGTAAGTTGGGTATGTGGTCAGGAGATGTATTGAGTTTGGGGCGAAGATGAGAGATGATCTTGTGGATATCGACGGAAAAGATGGTACAAAAGTGGATGAGAGGAGTGGAAGAGGATGCTTTGGAAAGAGGGCCATAGAAGGGTTCAGGATTTGAAGTTGAAAACAGATCAGCAAATGCATTAGCACGTTCTTGAGAAACAGTTACAGGTACACCATTTACAATCAGAGAAGTGGGAAAGTTCTTAGATTTGGTACGATTTGCAATGACTCGGTAAAATAATTTGTAATTTTTGGGTAGGAAAAGTTAGTCTTCGCGTTTGCATTCGAATTTAAAAACTTCCTTGTGAAGTTTCTTACAAGTTCTGGTAGTAACTGAGCAAAGAGGAGAACGCTTCTTACTTCTTTGAAAAAAGCTGAAGAGTTTACGAATTTTGGCGGGATATTGAAGATGTGGTTTCTTAGGTTTTGAATGAGGGACATGATCAATAATGATAGAGCGGAGAAAATCTGTTAGATATTCTACACATTGGTCAATTGTGAGAGAAGAGAAGATGATAGTCCAGTTAACAGAAGAAATAGCATTTTTAATCATGTTCCAGTCGGCATTGCGCCATTGCGGTTGATACGAGGTTGGGACATTGCGAAATGAGATACATGACTTTGATATATGAAAGGAAACGGATAGATGATCACTAGTAGAGAAGGGGGAGAGGTGGAGCATTTGGTAATAAGGTTGTTATAATTACAAAAAACATAGTCTAGAATGTTAGAAATTCGAGTTGGAGAAGTAACAAACTGTGTTAAGTGATGATCAGAAAAGTATTGCAAAAAATGGTTAGACACTGAGCAATTAACAGGAGCAGAGAGATTTGACCACGTTATGTTAGGGAGATTGAGGTCTCCGCAGATTATTGTTAGATAAGGTAAAGTGCTGTGAGTAATCAAAAAGTCAGTAAATAGATTAAGGCGATCAGCAGTCGAGTTAGGAGAGGGATAACATGACAAAAGGCGTAGTGAAGGAAACGGGAAAGAAAACTTGTGGTTAGGGTAAATATCAACAGCAATACATTCTATCGAGTTTTGAACAAAACAAGAAACAAAAACCGGAGAAAGACTCTCATGGACGACGAGAACTGCTCCACCGCCTCTTTCTTCGCAGGGACGATCCGCCCGAAAGACAAGGAAGGGGAGGCCATCAGTTAGGAGAGAGTCAGGGTCGGAAGGGGAGAGCCATGATTCACAGATAAAGACAATTTCAGGAGCGGGGGAGCGCAGAATGTGATATAGATCATAGAGCTTGTTTTTGATGGAACGAGCATTGAATGAATAGCAGCGAATATTGGAGGAACTTTCTTCCCTTCTGTCCTACTTAGAGAACGAGGAAAACCGAGCTGGCCGAGTAACTTTCCTCGTTCGTGTACTTCTGACGATTGACTGGGCAGGCTGGGATGTAAGTTGAATGGTCAATTTCTTGACAGGTTTGGTGGTTGCAGCCTTAGATGCAGTCGAAGAGGAGGAGAGATTAGTCAGCCGAGGAGCTTCTGTAGACATAGTCTTGGACTTCAGAGGTGAGACGCGGAGGGAAGAAACTGGAGGAGAACCACGAGCTACAACAGACTGGATGGCTGCCGGATATTTTTGGGTTGTACTCGCCAAGTTTGTCCGTGTGGTTCCAGATGAGCATCAACGACTTTGGCGGGCGGCAGAAAGGGGTTCCGAGAGTGCCTTACACAATCCCGTTCTGCTAGAAGCTCAGCTGGTGATAGATCGGACCGTATGTAGCAGCCAGGGGGAAGACATCCTTTCATTTCTCTGACGCGCTTGAGGAACTTTTCTCTCGATGAGCTATCGACAAAGTTGATCTTGATTGGCCTGCCAGTCGCAGATGGATGACGAGGAGCTCCTTCCGGGTGACGATGATGTGATATGTCTCCTTCTTCAAACGCTAGAGTGAAGTCTGGCAAATGGAAGTCTCGTAGTAGTTGTACAATAGTCTCGTGGTCGTGACTTTGAGTGTCTTCTTCGTTGCTTTTCTCCGGTAGACGAAGAAGGACTGCCTTTTTAGCTTTACCAGTCAGCATATCTTTGTCCCTCAATGTGGACTCCACAACTGCCGAGTAGATATGAGGTCGAAGATATGCTGGAGAGAGCGATTTGTTTGTTTCAAGAAGCATCTCTTGAAGATGATTAATTTGCACAGATTGAGCAGCAATGGCTAGATGAAGAGGAGCGGTGGCTTGATGAACAATGTCTTTCAGAAGAGCACAGATGAATGGAAGAGGAACAGTTGCTATGTCCATATTTATCAGCGATGGTGGTGAGGACGCCATTTCGATAAACGCGAGTGTGAGAGAGTGGGAATAAACTAGAGAATGTGGGTGAACAGGAGAGCGTGGGCAGACTGCACAGCGGGAGTGAGAACTGAGCGCGAGTGAGAACTGAGCGCGAGTGAGAACTGAGCGCGAGTGAGAACTGAGCGCGAGTGAGAACTGAGCGCGAGTGAGAACTGAGCGCGAGTGACTTGTTAGTCACTCAAAACGTGTTATGACTTGTTAGTCACTCAAAACCCTTCCGAGACAAGATCGTACCAATAACTCACAGAGTCTGCTTATGACTTGTTAGTCACTCAAAACCCTTCCGAGACAAGATCGTACCAATAACTCACATAGTCTGCTTATGACTTGTTAGTCACTCAAAACCCTTCCGAGACAAGATCGTACCAATAACTCACAGAGTCTGCTTATGACTTGTTAGTCACTCAAAACCCTTCCGAGACAAGATCGTACCAATAACTCACATAGTCTGCTTATGACTTGTTAGTCACTCAAAACCCTTCCGAGACAAGATCGTACCAATAACTCACAGAGTCTGCTTATGACTTGTTAGTCACTCAAAACCGTTCCGAGACAAGATCGTACCAATAACTCACAGAGTCTGCTTATGACTTGTTAGTCACTCAAAACCCTTCGGAGACAAGATCGTACCAATAACTCACAGAGTCTGCTTATGACTTGTTAGTCACTAGAAACCCTTCCGAGACAAGATCGTACCAAAAACTCACAGACTCTGCTTATGACTTGTTAGTCACTCAAAACCCTTCCGAGACAAGATCGTACCAATAACTCACATAGTCTGCTTATGACTTGTAAGTCACTCAAAACCGTTCCGAGACAAGATCGTACCAATAACTCACATAGTCTGCTTATGACTTGTTAGTCACTCAAAACCCTTCCGAGACAAGATCGTACCAATAACTCACATAGTCTGCTTATGACTTGTTAGTCACTCAAAACCCTTCCGAGACAAGATCGTACCAATAACTCACAGAGTCTGCTTATGACTTGTTAGTCACTCAAAACCCTTCCGAGACAAGATCGTACCAATAACTCACAGAGTCTGCTTATGACTTGTTAGTCACTCAAAACCCTTCCGAGACAAGATCGTACCAATAACTCACAGAGTCTGCTTATGACTTCTTAGTCACTCAAAACCCTTCCGAGACAAGATCGTACCAATAACTCACATAGTCTGCTTATGACTCGTTAGTCACTCAAAACCCTTCCGAGACAAGATCGTACCAATAACTCACATAGTCTGCTTATGACTCGTTAGTCACTCAAAACCCTTCCGAGACAAGATCGTACCAATAACTGACAGAGTCTGCTTATGACTTGTTAGTCACTCAAAACCCTTCCGAGACAAGATCGTACCTATAACTCACAGAGTCTGCTTATGACTTGTTAGTCACTCAAAAACCTTCCGAGACAAGATCGTACCAATAACTCAGAGTCTGCTTATGACTCGTTAGTCACTCAAAACCCTTCCGAGACAAGATCGTACCAATAACTGACAGAGTCTGCTTATGACTTGTTAGTCACTCAAAACCCTTCCGAGACAAGATCGTACCTATAACTCACAGAGTCTGCTTATGACTTGTTAGTCACTCAAAAACCTTCCGAGACAAGATCGTACCAATAACTCAGAGTCTGCTTATGACTCGTTAGTCACTCAAAACCCTTCCGAGACAAGATCGTACCAATAACTCACAGAGTCTGTTTATGACTTGTTAGTCACTCAAAACTTCCTGAAGATTTTGACAAAAATCCCGCACTCAATGCTGATAGATTATTTGTACATACATATAACATGTACAAATATTTTGCCTCATTTGGAATACACATGCTTCTTGCCTTTGGAGTCCCTACTGGGTGAAAGGCATTGAACTAATCGGACGTTTTCTGCGATCACTCGCTCTCATTGTTTCCAATTCCATTCAATTCAAACGGTTTGTATATGAATGTCTCGGAGCATAAAGCGTCGTGGTTCCCGAACGATACGAGTAATACAGAATGCCGGATGCGAAACTTTTTCGGTGCGAAAATGTTTTGGATGCAAAACTTTGCGATGCGTCGCGCAGCAAAATGTCGCGGTGAGAAATTTCGGATGCGAAATGACGTGGTGCGAACTGTTATCTTATCTTAAAAAGTATACATACCATCAAGCTATCGAACAAAACAATCTCTTGCACTTGTAAAGATTGTTCAATAGGAATCTCTCTTTCTTCAATTCTTAAATTCTTCTTCAATTCTACTTGAAACTTCAAGAAATTTTTCTTATTAATTGAAAACTGTCATTTTGTTAATTAATTTTTTCTTGTTAATTGAAAATTGAAAACATTGAATCAAATAAAGTTTGCTGATATTAAGTTTCTTGCGGAGTAACAGCAAGGACGATTGACATGTGGATGAGTCCCAAGTTTGAATTAAGTGGATAAGTCCCAAGTTTGAATTAAGTGATTTACCCTACGAGTATGGCAAAACTTTTTTCCCGAAAATCTGGTGGAATTTTCAAAAAAACTGAAATTAAAAACTTTCTTTTTACGTGTTTTAACTTCAGAAACGAAAAAACCTGATTCATAATATACATATTCTCAAATATAAATAAAATCCCCTTTCTCTACTTCATTCATTTCTTCATCAACAGAAGAAGCTAAGTACTTTTTCAACCGTGAGCATCTTCTTAATCTCTAGGAACCGAGAACACAATCTTGCTAACCAATATAGTAGGAGGCGTCTGTCGATGATCTTCCCTCATTTAATCTCAGCTCATCCGAATTTATATCTTCTTCTCTTTTACCTTCATTTCTTTGTCTTTCTTCTTATTCTCACTCTCGTTCTCATTTTCCCTCTCTCAATCTATCTTATTCTGTCTATCTATCTCTCCCTCTCTCTATTTTATTCACTCTCTCCGTTTAATTCTTATCAGTTTATCTCTTACGTTCTCTCTCAAGTTCTTCTGAACATAAATCTGTCTCAAAACCGAGAGTTAGCTCTATCTCACCAATATAATCGGATTAATTTGAGAAGTTTACAAATGTCGGTTGAACTGTCATAGGCAAACTTTCTCCTGCACAGAAAAAAACTTCTCAGTTTCACACACAAAGTTGCACAAAAAAAACGCCGGAAATATTTTGTTGCCAGTTGCAAAGCAAGTAATTCGCACAGGGAATTACTGATTAAACATCCTGCCTTCCTAATGAAAGAACAATACCGTAGAGGGTACAGTGATAGCCTTCCTAATGAAAGAACAATACCGTAGAGGGTACAGTGATAGCCTTCCTAATGAAAGAACAATACCGTAGAGGGTACAGTGATAGCCTTCCTAATGAAAGAACAATACCGTAGAGGGTACAGTGATAGCCTTCCTAATGAAAGAACAATACCGTAGAGGGTACAGTGATAGCCTTCCTAATGAAAGAACAATACCGTAGAGGGTACAGTGATAGCCTTCCTAATGAAAGAACAATACCTTAGAGGGTACAGTGATAGCCTTCCTAATGAAAGAACAATACCGTAGAGGGTACAGTGATAGCCTTCCTAATGAAAGAACAATACCGTAGAGGGTACAGTGATAGCCTTCCTAATGAAAGAACAATACCGTAGAGGGTACAGTGATAGCCTTCCTAATGAAAGAACAATACCGTAGAGAGTACAGTGATAGCCTTCCTAATGAAAGAACAATACCGTAGAGGGTACAGTGATAGCCTTCCTAATGAAAGAACAATACCGTAGAGGGTACAGTGATAGCCTTCCTAATGAAAGAACAATACCGTAGAGGGTACAGTGATAGCCTTCCTAATGAAAGAACAATACCGTAGAGGGTACAGTGATAGCCTTCCTAATGAAAGAACAATACCGTAGAGGGTACAGTGATAGCCTTCCTAATGAAAGAACAATACCGTAGAGAGTACAGTGATAGCCTTCCTAATGAAAGAACAATACCGTAGAGGGTACAGTGATAGCCTTCCTAATGAAAGAACAATACCGTAGAGGGTACAGTGATAGCCTTCCTAATGAAAGAACAATACCGTAGAGGGTACAGTGATAGCCTTCCTAATGAAAGAACAATACCGTAGATGGTACCTAATGAAAGAACAATACCCTAGAGGGTACAGTGATAGCCTTCCTAATGAAATAACAATACCGTAGAGGGTACAGTGATAGCCTTCCTAATGAAAGAACAATACCGTAGAGGGTACAGTGATAGCCTTCCTAATGAAAGAACAATACCCTAGAGGGTACAGCGATTGCCTTCCTAATGAAAGAACAATACCGTAGAGGGTACAGTGATAGCCTTCCTAATGAAAGAACAATACCGTAGAGGGTACAGTGATAGCGGAAGTAACTACATTCTTGTAAGAGAAAAACACAATAAGAAGCACTCATTTATCAAATTAAGAAAAAATTTACCCGATGGTTAATTCCTTTTTCCTAGCTTTAAAAATTGATGTTGTTTTTTAAAAATTAGAACTGTTCACTTGAATTGTTGTATTTGTTTGGAATTCACTAAAAGTTTGAGTTTTGTTTTTGGCTTTCACTTTCAACCCAGCGAAAAATAAAGAGTTTTAATAACCAAAGGCTCGTGTACCCTGCCTTGAGGTACAGTCAAGTCCAAAGAAGCAGAATATTTACAATGTATAATTTTGTAACAAAGAAGGCTAAATCTCTCTTCAAGGAATTTCTACTCGCTTGAAACCTTTAGAGTGGGAGAGAAATGTCTTTTGTACATACAAAGGAATAATGAGCTGTCGACTGAAATCGGGTCCCCTTCGAGTTGAAGATATTCCATCCTCCTCAATCTTTCCGCCAGAGATCAAAGCGAGATTTGTTAATTGTCACTGTGTTCACAGCTTTTGCTATTGTCATCAGATAGAGTGTTATGACAAGAAGATGAGAAGAAATCGCAGCTCGGAAATCGGTTCCTCAAAGTCGCAGGTTGAAGATTGAGAAAACTCGTTTATCGTATATGTTCTTCTTCCGCACTCTTCTCTCAAATTTTTATCAATCTCTCTTGTTCTTTGTTTGACTATTTATTTCTATCTCTTCACCTTTCTTTCCCTTTTTCTTTTTTCTACAATATTTCTACCTCTCTATTTTCAAATATCTTTCCTTTTTTTTCTCTATCTCTCTACCTATTTCTTTTTTCTCACTGTCTCTCTCTTTTTTCCTCTCACATACTTTCTTTCTATTTCTTTTTTCTCTCTCTCTCCCTCCTACATCTCTAGTACCGCCTCACAATTGTTCATATCGGATTTCTCTCGCTGTTTTCCGTCTCTATCTGTCTATCTCTTTTAGCATTCCTCATCGCCTTTTTTTCTCTAACTCTCCATCTCCCCATTTTATCACTTTCTATATTTCTTTTTTTTTTCTCTCTCTCTGCTGCTTTCTATTCTTTCCGTCCTTTTTTCGCGCACTACTCCTTTCGATGAGTACACCCCTGCGGGACACTGGTGTACAAAAATCTGTTGACTGTGTAGTATTCCCGTAAGACTTTTTTGTGCCTTTCGACAACAGACTAGAGTGCGATTAGATAAGGAACTTCGAAACAAATCATTCTCAAACCGGAAAACAACACATCGAACCATTTTATAAAACAGATAAAAATATTAAAACAAAAATTTAGAAAATTGTATTTTTTTTACATCACTGAATTCTCAGAGTACTGGCATCTAAAATTTTTTGTGCATTTTAAGGCTTCTATAATTGCCCCAATACCAATTTTCAGTATTTCTCTTTGCCTGCCCTCGAGATGGTCGCATCTGCTACCCTCTATTTCTTCATTTCCCCGTGAAACCATCGTACCCCTCCACTCGTCCTTCTGCTCCGTCTACTCTAATTGCTTAAGAACTCGTGTCGGCTCCCAAGCTCCCGCATCAAATCAACTCCTGCTCGTCAGAGAAAACACCTTTTCATGTGGTATAACTGAAATCGCACATTCGACAGTCCTCCTTTGTAAATATTCATGATCTATTTGCAAAGAAAAAAATCTTTTAAAAAATAAAAAAATCTAAATTTTCGGAGTTCTTCAATTCCTTCAGTTAGTGAGACCCAGGGTAGAGGGGTCTTCGCATACCAAATAGTTCGCTGATCAACACTGATTCTCTGCGAAAAAACAACTTTTTTAATTTTTAAAATTTAATGTCGAGTGATTTAAGTGAACCTCAGTTGAATAAAACGCTTATAGAGTTAAATCGCTAAGATTCAATATCTAAGATTGTCCCTAGCTTGGAATGAAAATTTTATTTAAGATGGGTTTTAAAATGAGTGGAAGGTCTTTCTAGTCGACTGTGTTTTATATAACATTAAAAAAGCAGTGTTAGGACCTAGCACGGGACAAAATGAAAATTGCATTCATTCTCATGTATGTTCTGAGGTCATCCTCTGCGTCTTGTTTAATTCAAAAATATCAGCAATTCTTCCTTATCTACATGTGTTTCACGTCAATTATCAGTTTGGAATTCTCTTGAATTTGTATTTGTGAATAATCCTAATAGCAAGGTAGTCAAAAAGTATTTACTCGGTTTGCCAGTTTATATCATTGAACCTCACTCTCGTGTTTTTTCCGATAATTAAAAAAAACTTCACCGTGTTTTATTAATTTATTTCAATTTTACTTTATTCCCTCAACCTCCCCCCCCAGTTTTCAAGCGACCCTTCACTCATACACTGGACTTACATGCTCTCAAACCTAATTATTGACGAAAGTGTCGATAAATTAACCAACATCATCCAATTCATAATGGATAATAGGATTCCTAAAAATAAGAATGTCAAAACACATTTGAAATATCCCCCCAAGATAAGAAGATTATACAGCTTCCTACAGAGAAGTAACAAACGCAACCCTCTCTCCATTACGTCATTACGCACATCCAAGAAACTTCACAAAGAACTAGTCAAATTCGAGGTTCTTAGGGAAGAGAAGCTTAAGTTCCCGAGAAACTATAAGGTATTCTTCAGAACTATATCCAACCGCATTAAAAGCAACACATATATTCCTGCTCTCATAGTGAACAATAAACCAACTACTATCCCCTTCGAACAAGCAACTCACTTCTCCGAGTACTTTGATAAGTTACAACCCTTACTATTCAGTGGACCCCTTCAAATCTCTCGCCCGAATTTTCACCTCGACAACATTAATGATATCTCCCCTTCTGAGGTGAACTCCATCCTGAAACGAATCGCTCCAAAACTGAACTCGTCCCCTGACTTTATTCCAAGTAGACTACTCAAAAATTGTCTGGAATCACTGGACATACCTCTCTCCATCATTTTCACTAAATCACTAACGTTAGGGCACTACCCTCTGGCCTGGAAAAAAAGGAATAGTCAAACCAGTTCATAAAAAAGGGCCCCGCTCTCAGATCGAAAATTATCGTCCAATCATTATGGTGTGCTCTATGTCAAAAGTATTCGAGAAACTGATCTTCAATATAACTTATCAATATCTGGAAACCAATGGCATACTACATCCCAAACAACATGGTTTCCGTCGGAGACAGTCCACGGTAACATCCCTGGTAGAGGCTCATTCCATTTACTTCACGCTTCAGAATAAAAAAAATAGACTTTGACATCTATCTAGTCGACTTTTCACGGGCTTTCGACTCTGTAAACATAAGATTTCACAAACTTGAAAAAGTGGGAATAACGGGCAAAAAAAGTTCACAAACTTGAAAAAGTGGGAATAACGGGCAACCTCCTCTATCTTATCCGTTCTTTTCTCACGAGCAGGTCCTCGAAAGTCTCAATCGGAGATACATTATCAGATTCTAAAGTATACAACAGTGGCGTTCCCCAGGGGAGTTGCCTTGGAACCCTCCTCTTTTCAATATTTATAAATGATATCATGGAGCACATAGAGCCAGATGTCCATGGTTTTCTTTATGCCGATGACCTGAAAATTTTTCCAAAACCAGAGACTCTCTTCAGAAAAGTCTGGATTCCATTTCCGATTACTCACTGACCCGGGGACTTGTGATATCACTCCAAAACTCCAAAATCCTTTATCATGCTCTGTGGTCCTAGGAATCCAAAAGTAACATATCACCTAGAAGACAATATTATACCAACTACGTCATTAGTGAAAGATCTTGGCATTACATTTCAGGAAGATATCACATTCTCTAAACATATTGAACTAACCTCCCTAAAGTCCCAAAAATGTATGAACATGATCTTTAGAGCTTTTAAAACCAAATCAATTAATGTTCTGCTCAGAATATGGGAGTGAGGTATGTTCCCCAGTAACTATCGGTCTCGTTAACTGCATAGAAAAAGTGCAAAGATCATTTACACGAAGGTTACTACAAAGGGCCGGATTACCCAAAATGAGTTATGTTGCTAGACTGAATTTTCTTTCCATCTCTTCGGTTGAATATAGAAGAAATGTGGCTGATCTTATGTTTATCCATAAATGTCTCCACGGGAATATTCAAATAGATTACTCAAATATGTTTAAACTTCGCCCATCGCCTTATTCGCTGAGAGAATCGACTAACTACAGAATATGCTTGCCGTGTAAATATCAAAGCAGAACAAGCACTTGTGCCTCAAGAATGATTAATGTCTGGAATAAGTTACCTTGCTCTTTGGTTTCTACAAGCTCTTCTAGCATTTTTAGAAATGAACTTATCAAGCTTGATTGTGAGACCATTGTCACGAACTCTAGAATACATTTTAAATGCAAGTGCTTTGTTTCTTCAAATGTTTTGTTTCTCCTCTTTTCCATTACATTTGTGTTCTCGGTGAGCTCTCGAATGATGAAGAGTGAGTTGAATATTTGGAAATTCAAGTTATTATTGCGGATGAATACTTCTTAATTGCGGATGAATAGTTGATGACTGAAGATACAAGCTTTGCTTTCTTTGCTTTTTTGTGTGCTTTCCGATTTTCCTAAAATGAAATGTTCATGATTGTTCTTGTCATATTTAGATCTCACTTTCCATCACCTTCACTGAATTCACTTTTTTGTGACAGTGTCATATGTTTCGTCACTCAGCATGAAGTTTTGTTTCAAGCGGAATAAAGAATTGAGAAATTGAATACATACACCGCCACTAGAAAGAAAGTCCATGCATTTATGTACGCAATGATTATTGTCCACAAATATCATATGTGCACGGAAAAAAGAATGAATGAATGAATGAATGTACAGCAACTTCTTCCTTTTGTGCCTTTGTTCTACAAGAACCGAGTTTGCGAATACAAACTACAAGAAAAAACAAACATTTTCTATGATTTATGAGTATAAAAAGACAAGAAGAACACAGTGTAGTGTTACGTAAGAATATGATCACCAAGCTTCTCCGAGCTCGGTATTGTAAATTCCAGCAGATCCTGTTAGCACCTACTACTCAGTAAACATCCATTGCGCCATCGTGTAAATGGAAAGTTCCTTCCGTTGAGAGACAAGGTAAGTGAACATCGAGAACAGCAAGCCAACCAAAACCCCGTGCGTTTGTCCTGCAGATTCGAAAAGCCCGTGAATTTTCTATAAGAAATTCTCCAGCGAAGCTGCAACTGAATGAACAATTTTTTTTTCTATTCTAGGACGCTTTCAATGAATTTTTCTGGGAGTGGAATTCAGATCTAGGTTGATTAAATTCGAATTAGCTTCATTATCAACGTCATAGGACATGTGAGACAGATAAAGAGAAGTAGAGAGAGAGAGAGAGAGAGAGAGAGAGAGAGAGAGAGAGAGAGAGAGAGAGAGAGAGAGAGAGAGAGAGAGAGAGCGAAGGGTAGAAAGGCAGAGAGAGAGAGAAAAAGAAAGAGAGAGATAGATAAAGAAACATAAAGATCTAGAGACAAAGCCATTGTTTGAATATTTCCACCTTCGAATATTCTCCATCTCGGCTTCTTACTTTTATCAAAAAAAGTTTCTAGAATTTTTTTATTACTATTCACATAAAAATTACAATTTGACAGCTTGAGATCGTGTCTTCAAAAGATGCAAAACATTGACTTCATCTCATTAGTTTAGAATTTATTAGAAAATCTTAGCTTGAGTTTTTATCAAAAGTGTAACTATGTTTCAAAAACTTCAACTACGGAACAAATCTAGTTGATACGGAATCTCATTGAAATTGACTCTGCGGATAGAAAAAAAACTTTCTTTCCACTTGGGGAGATTTTTTTTTATCTCTCATAACCGTTTAGATTTGAATAAAAATTCTAATTGACGCAATGGTTTTTCCGTGACCTTTTTTTGCTTTGGTTCGAAGATATCGGGATTGCTCATTGTGTTTTTTCTCTGTTGTTTACACGAAAGAGTTTGAAGCCAGCATTCAGCAGAAGCTTTTTTCTCTGAAGAATCATCATACCAACACAAGCGTGCTTTGTGACCGAGCTCTTTTGAATTGAAGAGCCAAATTGAGTCAGAAAACATATTTAAGTGACATTTAGCTCCCTTATGTGACGGAAATAAATTGAATAAATGGCGCATACTGAAGGATCATAGCTATCTTAAGCGAAGTAAAACGAACTTATGTATTTAGAAGACCTTACTTGAGTGACATTGAAATTGCAGAATACAGTTCACTTAAGGGAAGTCGAACTTCCTTATATGACAAAGCGAAGATCATGTGTGTATGTAAAGTGAAAATATGAAACTGATCTCCGAAAATTAACTGATTTGAACCGGAAGACATCATTTCGATAGCTCATTCACCTCACTATGATTTATCGATGAAGGGACTTGCCACCCCTTGACAGATTGAAGAATACTGAGAAGATCAAGGGACTCGCCACCCCTAATCGTACCAATACAATGAATATTAAGTAAATGTTGGGTTCTTCGAATGAATTAAATGGATTGTTTCTCCTCGTGTGTATGATCTTCTGTTTTCAGGGTCCTGTATTTTTCTGTTTTTATTGTTCTGCGTTTTCAATAACGTATAGAGCATATATATATATATATATATATATATATATATATATATATATGTATATATACTTTTTTTTAAATCTACATCATTCAAAGGGTAATGATGCATACAAATACAAGCGTCTGCATACAAAGAAAATTTTTTTACGTTATCGTATAAATATGTTATCATTGCACTATTGCGCTGATCAACAATTCGATGTTGATTAAAATAGCTTTAGTCATATCATCACTCGAAGGTACATACAGTAGCGAGCCAAATTCTATCAAAAATTTAATTTTTGAACATAATTTTGCAAAAATCGAACAAATTTTCTTGATCCAATTGTATTGTATACTTCCATAGAAGTAATGCGGTATTTCAGTTATTTGTCTACTTGAGATAAAGCGAACTCATTTGCACCAAAACTCGAATTTTACAATTTTTCTAATGTTGACGGAAAATTCCTTTTTTTTAAAAATTTATTTTCTGTGTTTTCTTTTCGTTGTTGAATGAATCGTCTCAAAGTAAAAAATGTAATTTAGACCGTTTTCCGATCGTTTTTCAGTTGTTTTTCTTGCCAAGAATGAATATCTGTTATACAATTGTTTTCTGGTTGGCGCTTGATTATCAATATTCCTATTTCCGTGATTTTCGACACAAGTTTTTGTTATCTTAAGTGAAATGAGTGATTGGAAATTCGAAGTAATGGATGCAAATTTAAAAAAGGTATCAACGAAAAATCAAAACTTTATAAAATTTTGCATTGTACTGTATATACAATTGGCCTGTTTTGATTTTAAACTACGGTCATTTAATTTTTATTCGTAAAAGTATGAGTTAGATCTTCTACTTTGGTAAATTTAAAACTATAGACAGTTTTTTGAAACAAATTTTCGAAGAGCAAAAACTATACTGTTAACGATATGCGCTTTTTCTCTTCAGGGCTGCATCTCTTCAGGGCTGCATCTCGTCAGGGCTGCATCTCTTCAGGGCTGCATCTCTTCGGGGCTGTATCTCTTCAGGGCTGCATCTCTTCAGGGCTGCAACTATACTGTTAACGATATGCGCTTTTTCTCTTCAGGGCTGCAACTATACTGTTAACGATATGCGCTTTATCTCTTCAGGGCTGCATTCTCTTCAGGGCTGCATTCTCTTCAGGACTGCATTCTCTTCAGGGCTGCAATCTCTTCAGGGCTGCATTCTCTTCAGGGCTACATTCTCTTCAGGGCTGCATTCTCTTCAGGGCTGCATTCTCTTCAGGGCTGGATTCTCTTCGGGGCTGCATTCTCTTCAGGGCTGCATTCTCTTCAGGGCTGCATTCTCTTCAGGGCTGCATTCTCTTCAGGGCTGCATTCTCTTCAGGGCTGCATTCTCTTCAGGGCTGCATTCTCTTCAGGGCTGCATTCTCTTCAGGGCTGCATTCTCTTCAGGGCTGCATTCTCTTCAGGGCTGCAATCTCTTCAGGGCTGCATTCTCTTCAGGGCTACATTCTCTTCAGGGCTGCATTCTCTGCAGGGCTGCATCAGGAATCTAAGTTTTTTTTCATCCAAAATTCAAAGTTTTCATGCAAAAAAAGTTTTCAAAGCAGAAGTTTAAAAAATTAGAGTTTCGATTTTTCCAATCAGAAACTTTTTCAGCGTTTGTGGTTAGGAACTAATTCACACGTTTGACGAGGTTTCTTTTTGAATAACAGTTTTGATTTGTTTGAATGAATATTGTGTTCGAGTAAGGTGAAACTTTGTAGTTTTCGACCACAAATCGCGATGAGAGATTTCATTATTAACATCTCTTTTCTCCCATTTGCTCTATAATGATTCGTCTGCTTTAATATTTATTTATCTTTCGTTGTTCGTTAACGCATTTATTTTTACCCTTTTCTTCTTTATTAACCTTCTATATATCTCACAGTTTTCTCACTCTCTCTCTCTTTTATTTTCTTTGTATGTATTTTCTCTCTTCCTCTCTCAAATCCTATCTCTCCCTCCCTTTCTCTGCCTTTCTCTCTGTCTCTCTCTCTGTGTCACTCTCTCTTTTCTCTTTTGCTAGCAGGAAGCGGGCTTTCTCCGTTCTCTGGAACCCTACATGACCTCTATTAACCTCGCACTTTCCCCTCTATTAGGAACAGCTCGATGAAGCGTGCGCAAATTCCATGTTGACTTTGATGATGATGATGATGCAGAGATGTCTTTGTAGCGAGAAATGTTTTCATGAGACTCACAAGTGTTCTCATAAGAATAACCATCGTTAGTGTTTTTTCGCCTCGACCTTTTCAATAGTTCTGAGAAAACGATCTTCTTCTCCACTCAACCCTGAATAAATTTCCACCTCCATCCTCTCTCGCAAACGTCCCCAAGTTCAAACACCTTCAAAATGTAAACACGCTTTTCGAAATCCTGGAGAAGAGCTAGTGGAACACTCATAAAGGAATGTAGCAATTAAACTATCTTTGTTTGCCGGCTAATTCAAATACCCCGTAGAATTTCTTCTCACAGCCCGCACCATTTTATGCTGTTCTGTCACATCATAAACGATGATGTATGACAAAAGAAAAGAAAGCAGGTAAAGAAAATTTCAAGTTCATAAGTGAAGCTTATTGACACGAGTGGAATCGCCTAGAATGTCACACACCTTATAACTCAACTCTGTTCCGTTTTCTCCGAGTCTACCTTCTAAGATTTTTTCTTGTAAAATGTTATCGTATATCATACTCTCTCCAATTACTGTAGTATATTCTCGTCTGGATTTTTTTGTTGGCTTATAAGACCGCGTCTCTCTTGCAGGGCTTAATCCCATGTCGAAGGTTCAACAGACAGACCAAATTCATCATCAAAGAGTACAGCCATGTGGTGGAAGTTTGTATTTGTTGTGGATACTGTAAAGCCATATTTCCTCTTCTCAAAAGAACTGCTCGTGCGGAGTTTTTCACACCCGTCAATCCATCACTGGAGGGTCCTCCTCCCTCATTTTACACCTCATCACGAAGCCATTCCTCATCTCCCATAGAATAGCAGCCAGTCCTCCCCGTCGCTCTTTTCTCTTTGACATCTTGTGCATATTCCGCCTTTTCATCTGCCCTCCCCCTTTTCGGTCTCCATATGCGAGTCCTTTCCCATACTAGTTTTCTTTTCTTCTCCCTATCAAGTACTTTTTCCAATCGTTCTCAGATACAAACACTTTGTTTGCGTTCTTTGTTCCCCAGTCGTTCGCTAACTGCTTCTCTATCCTTTCATCTCCAATCGATGCCTTTTTCACTGATCTCACTCACTTTTTTGACTTGGAATATGTATGTATTTGCATTTATGAACACGCAATTTTTCTCTCTATCCTCTCTCTCTACCCTTTATCCTCTTCCACTTACTATTACTTTCTCACTAAGTTTTTCATCTGTGTTTGTTTTTCTCTCCCTTTTTTATTGCATTTTTAATATTTCTTTCTATACAAACATGAGTACTTCGCAGCCTCCCAAACTTGAAAGATTTTTTAAATCTAGGTTTTAGCTCAGAAACTGTATAATCATTACATAATGTGAGACACGGTTTATTCACATAATTAATAACCGCGTGATCTCCAAAAATTATTTTGATATTTAGAAAAGAAGTGAAATGCACACTCATGGAAAGGAAAAGTAGAAGACAAACTGAGTAATAGAAAAAAGATAGAGAAATGAAGTGAGAGAAAAAGAAAGAGAGAGCGTGTCAGAGAGAGAGAGAGAGAGAGAGAGAGAGAGAGAGAGAGAGAGAGAGAGAGAGAGTGAGAGTGAGAAGGGGAGAGAAAGGGAAAGGGAGAGAGAGAGAGAAAGAGGAATAGGTGACAACCATTTTATCATAGCAAACCCCGCTTTCCATGGGATAAACGGTAGGAATAACACGTAATTTTTGTTTGTTATTTGTTAACCTGCTTTATAATCAATTCCATAGACATGAAGCGCCAGACTTGATCACAATTCTACTAAAAATCAAGTTGAGTACCAACAAAAGTACGAGCGAAAACGTTGAGAGTGTAGAATATGGTTCGGACGATACTGTCTCAAGGTGTCCAAATCCTGCTAGAGACCGAGCACAATTACGCTGATGAGTGGAGAAAGAAGACTGAGTGTATTAAGAAAAGTGATAATAAAATTCGAAAAAGAGAAACAACCGCTCCTTTGCAGGTCAGAAGTGGAGCCGAACCCGCGACTTGAGATTGCTCAGAGTGCTTTACCGATTGAGCCATCGCGGGCTAAATATAAATATTTCATTTGACACGAAGCTTATTATATATAATAATTCATTTTTCTTTGATTTATTTAAAAATTGAGATTAGGAAAACTTAAAGGTTTCCGTGAAAAAAGCTGAAATGTATGAAAGCACTTGGTGGCGTCTGACTTCAGTGAAAATTCATTACAGATTCTTGTCTGGCTTTTGTCCCCTTACAGGCCGTAACAAATAGTAAGAATTACCGACACAAAAAGAGATAGACAGATGGATAAAGATAAAGAGAAAGATTAAAAGAGAGAAGAAGAGAAATAAAGAGAGGAAGAATGAAGATTAATAGACAAAAAGAAAAAAAAACGATGCTGAGAAATTTCAAAGAAAAGAGTTTTCAGAAAAATAAAGGCGAAATGGCTACGGTTGGAATGATTAAGGAAACAAAGTAAATGAGAAATGAAATTAGAGAACTGCGTCATCAGAAAAAAAAAGCTCGAGAAAAAAGAGAAGATCCAGCGAGAGATAGAGAGAGATAGAGAGAAAAAGACAAAAAATCAAAAAGTAAAAGTCAGAGAGAGGAAGAGAGAGAGAGAGAGAGAGAGAGAGAAAGGGAGCGGAAAAGAAAACGGAGAGAAAGGAAGAGAGAGAGACACAGAGAGAGAGAGAGAGAGATCCCACAAGAGGTAATCAATAAACAAACAAAATCAAAAAATAGCTTCATGTGATAATAATTAATGGAGATCAAGAGAAAGAGAGAGGGAATGGAAGAGTGAGAAAGAAAAAAGAGAGAGAGAGAGAAAGAATGAGATTGCGTTTTTTTTCATATGAAGATTTTCCTGAGAAAATGCTTCACTCAAGTTTCCGATGATGAGAATTCCTAGTAGAGACGCGCTTTTTCACTGTCTTATTTGACCAATGAACCTCATTCGATTCCCGCCCGCTTTCCCCAAAAAACTTTTATCTCGAGTAAATTGTCAATGATGTGACAGCAATGATTCTTGAGATGACAACTTCCTGACAGCTGGGGAGCTAAGGCATATCTGTTCTTTCTATCATACGTGATCTTTTACTATTTTCTTGATTTGCTTGATCTTTTACTATTTTCCTCTCTTTATATTTTATTCGCTCTTTGCTTTCATTATTCTATCTCTCTTTCTCCGATCACATTCCCCCATAAGTATTGCTTAGCTGAGCAATTGTGTTTTCCTGCCATGTAACTTCATGTCTCAATCATACGTAAAGTAATGCATGTCAAATTTGAAGAGAAGTTAAGCCAGAAACTTCAAAGAGAAGAGCTATTAGACGGGGCTTATTCGAACTTAGCAGCCTCGCTTTTTACCAATACACTACCCAGGACGCATTGTTAGTCCGTGCAACTATGGGCTATATGAAAGAGTGAATGGCCTAATTTCCTTAGTTTTAATTCGGGTTTTTTTATTTCTTTCATTTGTCTGGTCAGTATTCTGGAGTTGGGGATATGGTCTAATCATCCGAGCTCTGATACCATCTCAATCACACCCATTTCTCTCTATTATTGCCAGCCTCGACTAGACAGTTCCCGCCTATGTCCCCTTAATGTTTAACTTTACTTATTTACTTATACATACTACATAATGTTGACAATCTCTATTTCTTCACGATCATCTGCTCCACTCAGTATTGTTTTCCCTCGCAAGTCTTGTTTTATTGTATCTCTCTCATTCCTCTCTCTCCTTCTGTCTCTCTCTCTCTCACACACTCTCTCTCTCTCTCCCTCTCTCTCTTCTCTCTTCATTTCGTGACTTTCTGATTCTCTTTGAATAACTCTCTATTCTCCTTATTTTTTTCTCTTTCACTCTTTGTATCTCTCTGTTTCTGTCTCTCTTGCTCTCTAATTAAATTTCTTATCCTCTTTTTTCTCTGTTTCTGTCCCTCTATCTCTCTCTATCTCACCTCTTCTCTCTAAATTTCTTTTCACCTCATCGCTCTCTTTTTCCCGATGATAAACTCCCTCCTCTTCTCCATATCTCTGCAACATTCTCCGCGCACAATTAGTTCTCTGCCTCTTTATCTTCGTCTCCGAACTCATTTGCAAGACGTCGTTCCACGCGCGGTTCATTCGTCTTCCATCCTTTCCGCTTCCATTCCGACACTCGCAACATTTCAAACTTTCCTCCAACCTCTGGTAATTTAAATCAGAGCTTTGCTCTCTTCGCTACGATTCTCATTATCTTATCTCTTTTCTCTCTCTTTCATCCTTTTTGTATATCTGCCTTTTCTCTTCGCACAAGTCTCCTTTATTTCTCCATGTTCTTTTTTAGCGCCTCTATTCTCTTAGGCTGCTTCATTCGCAATCTCGGCTACTTTTTGCCTCAAGGTCTTTATCTTGAAGTCTGAAGTAAACAAATTCAAATTTAAGACATTTTGAGTTTGAAATTCGAAAAGTTTCTTTCTAAGAAGTTCGACGATTTTTAACGGTGTCTGGTTATGATTAGTCATATTTTCTGAGTCATGGGCCTTGACTAAGAATCAGAGAAGTTTGACACCGAGAAACTTCCGTTACACTGCTATTTCTCTCTCTTTATTCTTTTCTTGATATCTCAGTCTTATTCTCTATGAATAAATCTTAATCTATTTCTTCTCTTCGCTCTCTCTCTCTTTCTCTCTCTCTATCTCTCTTTCTCTCTCTCTCTATCTCTCTATCTCTCTCTCTCTCTCTCTCTCTCTCTCTCTCTCTCTCTCTCTCTCTCTCTCTCTCTCTCTCTCTCTCTCTCTCTCTCCCTCCCTCCCTCCCTCCCTCCCTCCCCTATTTGGTCTCCTATCCATCTCTCTTTGTCTTTCTTTTAATAACCTTTATTTTTTCTCTTTTTTCCGATTGTCCTCTCAGCGTTTGAAGTTACATCTTCCTTTTTTTGGTTTGAAAACTCAGAGCCTACCTCAAAAAAACTTCCTTCAAACGCTAATGTTCGTTCTGACTTGCAATTGCAATTATTGTGCGAATGTGTGTTTTCTCTGTGTTTTCGTTTTAGACTCCTCCCCCTGTTTGTTGAACATCAGTAGGCGGTACATCGGTGTGCTCACACGTGTATTATCCCATCATGCACATCTAAGTACATATACATCCCTCCCTGCCTCTTATCTGACGAGTCGGACCTACTAATGACTAGCATTCTCAACTTCTGCCGTAGCTCTAACGAATCCTATCGACTATGCCTTCTGTAAAATTGTCTTCTCTCTACTGGCCAAGATCTCATTACTTTGGTTTTCAGTTTTGCTGCGAAATGCCTCAATTCGGAGAAGTTTATACAGTGTTTCGAAAAAGCTTCACTCTATCGAGGTTTTTTTGATCCTGCAAGAGTTTGAGCCTTCGGTAGTATACATAAAAGTTGTAATATGGTTCGAGGATAAGAATAACGGTTGTATTTGTTCCCATTCCATGAAATAGTCTTTGGTTTACTTTTTCTCATAGAGTTATTGTATTTCTCTGAAATCTCACACATTGTTCTGATATCTAAATATGTGTTTTTTATGCTCGATTACTGTTAGTCTTCTGTAAGGATACGCAACTTTATTTTTTCAGAACTCTATGATCTCTTTTATAGACTATGCAAGTTTTTTTAAAATCGAGTTTTGTGATAATAACGGAACTTTGTTGTTTGTAGGGAAACAGGTGGGTGAGTAGTATGCTCTATCTTGAGCTTTCTCAGGATGAGTTAGTTATTAACTTATCTCTTCATAATGTAATGCAAGTAGGGAAAAATAAAAGAAAATCTGTGTGTTATCAGAGCCGTTGCCTGCGGGTTGACTTGTTATCATTCTCAGTGCCAGAGCATATTCCTATAGTATTGGCAAATGAGATTAACGCTGAGCCGCCATGTCTTATCTTATCTTCTTTGCGTATTTCTTCTTCACAAATAGTTGGCACACATAGTCGACGGATCAGCCATATGTTTATCCGTTTCTTTTTAACAAGATTCATCTTCTGAAATAAATCTTGTTATTTTTGAATTGCTGGAATATAAAGATTAAGAACTCTAGACCTTACCAAAGCTTTCGATACGATAAGTATACCTAAGTTATTGACAAAACTTGCACGTTTCGGTTTGTCCCTATCTTTTATGTCTTGGCTAGAATCTTTTCTTGACGGTCGAATTTTTTCTGTACGAATGGGCAAGACAATATCTGCTCCTCAACCTGTGACATCTGGCGTGCCACAGGGTTCCGTATTAGGACCACTTCTGTTTTCTCTATACATTAGCGAATTGAATTATGTGCTTAGCCCTTATCCGAATATACGCTATCAAGCATACGCTGATGACATTAAGTTATATGTATCTCACAGTGCTCACAATATAACTGAACGAATTTGCATCTTGATAACATATCGCTACTTTTTCCTTGAAACATTAGAAATGCTCTCATGATCAGGCCTATTGGCATCAAAAAAGGTTACATTCTGCAAGAAAGATATAACATTTGAATTTGTAGATCTTGAGAGAAAATTTTTCCAAGTAGTCTCTATGTGTAATTTCATTCCGTAACTCTAATCTGTATGTATGTACCTCGTTCAATACTCCCTATGTACACTCGTAAAGTACTAATTTTAGTGGCGTTCTGCTACTGAATAAATGAAAATAGCGCTTTTCAGATCAGCAATGGATAAGAAATTGATGAGCTTCGGACCGAGGTCTCTTTTCGCCCACTCGAAGAGAATCTTCTTGAAATGCAAGCTGAACTTCGTCAAAAGAAATGGACCAAAATCCACGATTATGTAAACTATTTGTTAATATTTTTTCACCAAAGGATAGCTTGCTTTTTTGTTATCGCTAACATGGTGGACAGAGAATGTTTTAACGAAAATTGTGAAGAGGAGTAAGCAACTGTGGCGTTGCGCTGAAGAGTCCTAATAGGACCGCTTAGCTTTTCAACCTAGTATTTTCGAAGAGTCTTTTAAAGCAGAGAAGAAGAAGTAGAACACCAGTAGCTTCGTGAACATATCAGAATAGACGAATGGAAAGACTTCTGAGAATAAGTCGTGGACGCGACCGACTTTATTGCATGGAGAAGGGAAGAATACCTATTGTTGTAATAAATGAGTGCTTCTTCGTCAAAGAAAAATTGACACAAAGTAATTGCTGAAATAGGTGAAAGAGAGGGTTTAGAAATAATTTGAAGCAAAAATCACCTAATCGAGCATTCAAGAGAAGTTACTTATTTTGCAAAACTTTTGTTTTTCGAGAATTTATATTTTATAGCCCAAAATTTAGAGTTAAGGTAATTAAAAAATGAGAAAAACTGTTGTTAAATTATGGAAATGAGCATATAGAGAAGAAACCTTGAGAAAAAAAATTTCCTTTAGAAAATATAATTTTTTTTTTAAATCTCAGTATAATATTGCTTCAGAGGACTCGAAAACAGTTTTGCGGGACTATTGAACAAGAGTTTTCTTCTGGAAAGCTCTGAAGTCCACTGCGGAAAAAAAGATAGTCTCCCCGATTCGCTGGAGAACGTAGCGACGGAAAAGGCCCAGTCTGACCTTAATCAAAAAAAGGTTGTCTAAATGTTTTAACACCCTGAAGGTGGAAAGTAAAAAGCATATTTAAACATCTAATTCATTTTCGCAGAATCATAGCTCTGTAATTAAGAGTATTCCTTACTCCTCGTTGATCTCTAGCAACGGATTTTTATACCGAGCAGAGGAGCGGAATGTTCGCAGAAACTTGTGCAAAAATCGTGTGGTGTGACGGGAACCGAACCCGTGACCTTTCGCATTCCGGGCGAATGCTCTCCCCACTGAGCTACACACGCACACATGATAATGCACATTTTAAGGCCCATACAACAGCTCAAGCTCCTTCGTCCCGTGAAAAGAACAGATTTTGGGAACTCACTGATATTTTCGGAACATTTCAATTCGAACGCTTCGTTGTTATGAAACAAAGCGCCAAAAACGATTCACTGGATATTCAAGAGCGTTCAAGATGTTTTGGACGTTCCGTATAATATTCATCAATTTTTTTTTATAGAAGCCGTTTCATATTTTGTGAGGAAGAATGGACCATAAACAATAAAGATTATATCGCTTCAGGCAGATTTCTCGATCTTTAATATAATAATCACGTTTTTTTATTCAATAATATCGTTCTTTCAATGAAAAACAAGTTATGTATATGTATTATTCAAAGGAACAACGACTGAATATGATTCCAGAAGTCGCACTCAATTCCCTCTACTCGGACTCTTTCCGCCTACTGTCTTCCTCTTCTATTGATCCGCTCCTGGTCGTCATCCACATTGGAGCTTCTAACTGAACACGCGGGCATTCTTTTCAATCATGTCTTTGCAAATGTAACCTTCCAGGTTAGCAGAAAGGAAGAGCAGGAGAGGGAGAGTAAGAGAGAAGTAGTAATAAATGGAGAGAGAGGAAGAGAGAGATACAGAAAGATAGTATGAAAGAGAGAAATTTGGAGAGGAAGAGATAGATATAGGGAGAAAGAGAGAGATAGAGAGAAGTAGAGAGACAAGGTGGAAGTTAGAGAGAGAGGAAAAGAGAGAAAAAAGAAAGGGAGAAAAGAGAGGAATAGAAAGAGTGAAAGATAGAGAGACAGAAAGAAAGAGAGAGGGAGAAGGAGAAAAAAGAGAGGGCCAGAGGAAAGAAAGGAAGTAAGAGAGTAAAAAGGAGAGAGAGAGGAAGAGATAACAAAATTTTAGTTGTTTTTTAAACTTTCGATTTTCATTTGATTCAAAACTTCCAATTAAGTTATTCATCGATATCCCTCAGCAAAGGAAGGTTTTGATGTGTAATAATCAGTGATCCATTTTCCCCGAGCGAATTAAAATTCAATAAGGATAAATCTAGCGGACGCATCATGGAGATCTTTATCTTTCCTGGAGGTGAAAAGGGTATTGGAGATCGTAAGTTGAAAACTTTGGATTTGTTTATCACTGCCGTTGACCTACTCAGTTCGTTTTTGAACTGTTCTCACAGAAGGTTTGACGAGATCAAAACCCTCCAATTTTGACTGAAAAAAAAATATTCTGCAATCAAAACCAGGATCTGATCAGTGGTTTCGATACAATCTTGATTGTCAATTCAAACATTCCTAAAGTGGGTATCGTATAGCTTGAACGAAAAAATAAATCTCACTTAAGGTTCATCAAAAAAGTGAGCGAATCTGTATCTCAGAAAAGGACGCTTATGAGTGTGGCCGAGCCTTGGGTTCGTCAAAAATATTTTCCTTATTTAGTTTAACCCTACATTCTCGCTTCCAAAATTAGATTCCTACCTGTGAACTAGCATTTGTCCTTGCGACAAATCACTTACACTTCGTTTTAACCTCGTTTTAACCAAAACCTTGACAACAGCCGCGCCTTCAATCTATCTCGTTCCTAGGTGACCGGTCAACGACCTCGCACCTTGCAAAGCAATATTTTCCATTGCGAGGTGCGAGGTCGTTGACCGGTCACCTCACGACATCAAAAAAACGAGCGAGAGGGCGAAAAATATTACTTAAAGTTGGAGTAGCAGATATATCATATGCCAGCGTTGTTTCTCTTGGCGTTTAACAAAGTGTACGCATGGTTCGCGTTCGTCATTCGCTACGCAACGCGGTGACTCGCCACGCAACGCGATTCAGAATTTCTCAATTAATTACGTTCATCACTGCTATTGTATCTTTGCTATGCTTGCTATCACTGCTATGAGGCACTTTAGTGTAGGGATTAGTGTGCTTGTCTGTGAGTAGCTCGGTGAGAGTTCGGATTCGCTCTGATGAGCAATGTTTGCCAGATTTTATTTTTACATCAGAAATTTATTTTTACATTAAAAAAACACTTAGGCTTAGTAAAAAGTTGACTTTAATCTTCTTAAGCCGTCCAAAGATTTTTTCTCAGAAAGAGATTTTATTCATGCCAGCGTTGTTTGATTATGACTAGCGAGCAAGCACTGTTTTGTTTTTGTTTTCCCCCCAAGTAACAAAGTGCCTTTTACTGAAAGAAATAATGAAAAACTCCTCAAAAATTGCTGCTGAACACAAAATTAAATAAACACCGAATAGATTACAAAGAATTCAATTACGATTTCATTACAAAGTTATCAAGCTGGCATCGAACTGAGATTACAATAGAATGTCCGTCTTACAACAAATTGATAAAAAAGGAAAATCTGTGTAAGACTCTCAGGTTGATGATTTTGGAAATGGAGCAACGACCTTTTTTTCTTTGAGGTGACTATTGAGGTCACCTCATATAGATTGAACGTGCGGCAGCTTTTTTGGAATTTTGTTTTTTTATGTATTAATATTTAGTATTCATTTCATCCGGGCGTGGCATAATTGTAGTGTGTTCGAATATTGTACGAAGAGTCCCAAGTTCGACTCCCAGCCCCGACAGATCCACCCAAACCAAGGGGTTAAAAATGTTGGTAGTGCTCATGCACAAATCTGACTCTCCCCACTGCTGCTAGACACACTAGCAGTGATATAGCGGGCAACCACTGGTTCTACCAGGATAGGTCTGTCCTGCATCTCGAGGGAGCGCGCACCCTGCCGTGAGGCGGGAACAAGCGCGAGGAAGAATCTTATTATACAGTATTCAATTCCGTTTAAAGACCAGTTCTATCCATACGTTTCGTTGTTTACCGTCTAACTGATATTGAATTCTCTGCAGGTGGGCATTTGTCCGGAATCAGGCAGCTATGGCTGGACTGTGATGCTAACTCGGAGATCGCTCGAGGCATTGTGGACGTATCGATTGAAATGGAAGAGAAGAAGGAGAAAATTGTCAGACAGGAGCGCTTCTCCATCGAGGATTTGAGTGTGATAGACTCTGCGGAGAGCTCCGACTTTGAAGTGGTTCGGCTTCTTCTTTAATTACAAAAAATAACACTGTCTCTCTTCTTTCTCTTAGCGTTTTCCCGCGCCAGCCGAGGTTGGAGAAGGGTCCAATGTGCGGCTTATAGATCTCCAGAAACTTCTGTCATTTGCGTCTTCCGGGTGAAGTCTTGCAAGGCCTTGGTTGAGCGTATCCATATATCTAGTCTTGGGTTTGCCTCGAGGTAGTTTTCCCGTAACATCCATGTTGAGAGCGTGTCTTGCGAGGTCGAACGCATCTAATCACATAATATGTTCATACCACCGAATTCTCTCTTCTCGCATCTTTTCTTGTACAGGAGCCACATCGAGTCTTCCCCTGATAATTGTGTTACGCACACAATCTAGATAAGTGACCCGAGTGTCCAGCGTAGCATACTCATCTCATTCGTATGAAGAATTTTCTCGGTCGCCTGCGTGGTAGGCCAATGCCGTGATCGATGATACGGGTCCTTGTACGGGAAAGGAAGTCGGAACAGGAGAGTGCTCAAACTTTTGGCTGCTCATTTCTTCAAAATGTTCGCGCCACCTGTCTCTGACTTTTGGGTCAGTGAAGAGCTTTTCCTCTTTGTCCCTTATCATGGCTGCTCTCTGGATGTCCAAAGCAAGCCCTTGGCAAGCCGATAGATTGCTTTCTCACCTCCCGGTCGGTCCTGCTTCTCGTAGAGATCGCGGAAGTAGGAGGCTTTGGATACTGCAACAGCTCTCTTGGCGGCTTTCTTGGCTGAGCAGTATGCGTTGCGGTCGTCAGCCTCTTTTGTTACCCTCCATCTCTTGTACGCATTCTTCTTTGCCTTGATCGCATCTTGAACTTCGGAAGAGAAAAACCAGATGTCCTTCTCAATCCTTGTTTTCCCGGGCTCTGTCAATCCGAGGATGCTTTTAGCGGGGATACTGATGATGTCTTCAAGTGAGCGCCAGTGCTCATCTACGTGCACTCGAAGCTGCTTGTAGAGTGCAGGCGGCAAGATATTGCGATAGATGCTGTGCATGAGATGAAGGCGTTCCGCTTTTCCGTTAAAGCGCCACCATTTGACACGCGTGCATTCTGGATTACAGGTTGGCTGTTTCTTCCCTTTAGAGATACTGTAAGGATGGTGCTGAGATGCAAAATGGTCTGATGGTATGACCTTCGCATCTTTCGCGATCCGAAGCTTCGCTCGCAGGACAATCCAGAAGTCGATTTGGCTCTAAATTCTCCCGATCTCGTAGGTGATTGTGTGAGACTGCCTTTTCTTGAAAAAAAATATTTACAACTGCTAGATCACTCCGAGCACAGAAGTGAATCAGACATTGCTCTTCCGCAATGATCGATCTTATTCCAAGCCCTCCATGTTCTTCCTCACGTCCTCGCCGATCTGAGCCGATGTGAGCGTTAAAATCACCACAAATCAGGACATCTTTATGCGATTCTCTGAGTTTGAGAATTTTCTTCAAGAGAGCTGTAGACGTTTACTATATCAGCGTCGTTATATCCTTTTTGAGGTGATACGACAAGTAAGGACGACGAAATGCGAATGGCCATCACTCTATCCGTAGAGCGGATGACTTAGGTGACATCATAAACTAACTTCGAGGTAAGGATAATGCCGACGACGTTTCTTGTATATAAAACGTATCATTCAATATCAGCTTGTATTCTTCTCCTATAAGTTTCGACTTGATTCCTTTCCATTTGGTTTCCTCGACAGTAGCAATCTCGTATCGCTCGTAGAATCGCAGCGAGTTCACGACTGCCTCCGAAGAGTGTTCTCACATTCAATGTGACGAGGAGAATATGGGCTGTACGACGCTCAGAGATACCCCGCCCATAGGAAGCTGTATGTCCTCGCTTACTTGAGGGTCCTATCGGACAAGGTAAAACCGCGTCGCTTCCGGAGAACGCCGTAGCATTGGTGATGTGTTTTGAAGAACTTGGAGCCATGGTTTCCAACAAAGCTCTTCATGCAATCGGGTCTTGAGTGGATGGTCAATCCAGTCTGGCATCACGAATTGTGGTTGTCGGGAGTTCCTGGTATTTCTTGACCGTGAAAGACAGGAGAATAATCGACTGACGCCTCGACTCGCACGGCTTGGACTAACCCCTCTCCGCCTAGCCATCTGAACGGATAGAACCACTGCCGGAACTGAACTTGTCCAAAAGAAGGCCCAATTTAGCCTCAATAAGAACGTCGTTTTTTCCGGCCATCACGGTAGCAGAGTTGAGTGAGTTTACACTTTCCCACCAACTTTGAGGTTTTGGGGCTAGGGAAGGCAACACTGTCTCTCTGAAACAATACGTTATCAGTTCATGAAATGGAACTGATTACAATCTAAAAATTTTTCACGTTATAAGGAACAGCTGCCGTCCGTTACTTTGAAATAAAAAAAAGTAGTCAGTGACCATCCTGCTTTTGAAGAAAAAAAAAAACTGTTGATGAAAAATCCTCTAAAAGAAAGACACTGATTGATTTCATTATTGACTGTGACGAATTTTTTGTTGAATTTTTTTTGTTAATGGCAAGACAAGTTTAATCATTAGAAAATTATATGATTAAATTAGTGAACGAATAGAAATAAATAAATTAGTGAGTGAATGAATAAATCTATTCCTAGATCTCTCGGTTGCTCCGTCTCTCACGGCACTCTCTGTGTTCCCTTCGTCTTCGTCGTGTGCGATTCTCAACCCCGGACGTTGCAGCTTTCTTGTGGTCTTCCCTCGCTCTCTGCCCCAATCTCTATCAAGTGACAGCTGAGTTCTGACCTACCAGCAAAATTAAATAATCTTGTCTCGCGTTTTAAACAATGAGTTACTAAATGCATGAAATACTAAAATGAAAGTTTGAATTAAGAACGAATTAATTTAAATTAACAAATGAAAAGGGAGAGATTTATTTAATCATTGACATCGAGAAAAGTTGTTGGAACGCGAGCTTGAACATTTGTGAATGTAAAACAATTAGTAAAACTGTCATTCAGTCCTTAACTTTAAGCTTCTCAAAAAAACATAAGTAAAAAGTTGAGCAACGTATCTTCGGTTGTGTAAGTGAATGTGACGTGCTAGCTTCCGGTAGATAAAGACGGCTGGGTCGATTACCTTCCTAAGAAATTTGACTTGGATTTTGTTAAATTTATATGATACCGTATATGGTTAAAACAAACTAAGTTCTACTAAAAAAAACTTCTTTATACATATCTGATAACGAATACTCAGTAGTTAGCGAACATATTCAATCTTAATTGTTTCCAGTTGCAATACGAGCCTACCCATCTCGATAACTGGAGTCGGAGTCTCATTCTTGATGCTCTGCACAACAAGCCCATCACGTATGACAACATTAAAAACCTGTTTTGATCATAGTAAACCTAATTTCACATGGTAAACTCATTTCACTCTTTTCAAATTTTGGTTCTCTCTCTCAATATGTACATTTCAAGCAACACGTTGAAACTGAACCAACTTATTTGAGAAGAGTTAGTAAGACGCGGGCATGATTTGAACAATCTGGTTTCAGAATGAAAGACTGCTGAAAGCACTTATTGTTTTTTTCAGAGTAAAAACGTAGTCCTAGAGGAAAAACAACTGTGAGTGCGTGACATAATGAGACAATTTTCTTAAATGAAAACAATCTTACAAGTGTTTAAGGAACTTGGATTCTCCCTCTTCTACAGTATTAGCTGAACCCTGATTTTCGCACGCGCTTTTAAAGATGTTGACTTGATAGAACTCCGTAAAATAACGATAAAAGTAGTATTTGTTGCAACCTTTCGACCTTTTCAGGATTTGGGACAATTGTATGTCAGAACACGTATTCATTCATTCATTCATTCTTTATTCCTTGCACAGATTATATTCAACTTCGGTTCACAGTGAACAATAACAATAGCGGATATGCATGGACTGTCTTTCTAGTGGCGGTGTGTGTAAGCAAAAGGTTGCTTAACTAGAAGAGGGGTGGGGGGAGATAGAAAATGCTATTAATAGAGAAACGAGCCTTTAGTTATCAGAAACAAAAGTATTTGGTAAAACTAGGTTTACAGGCAACTTAAGTAAATTGTTCTTAAATACCTTGCAATTAGGATCGTTTACGATTTTAAAATCCAATGAATTCCATACTGATAACTGACGAGAAACACATGTTGATATGAAAGACTGATTAATATTATTGGCCGGAATAAGACGCAAAGAATGGGAATGGCGAGAAAAACGTTCAACAGCTGATATTTTATATAAATGAGTAGTATCTATGTCACATTTCTCATGGATACATTTGTGAATGAAAGTAAGGTCAGCAATGGCTCGACGGTATTCAAGAGTTTGAAGTTTTAACAACAATAGCCGCTCTGAGTACGGAAGTAAAGGTTGACCGGCTCTAGCTAGAATTCGTCTCGTAAACGAGCGTTGTACTTTCTCGATAAGTTTCACTAGTCCCGAGGACGTAGGGTTCCAGAGCTCGCTAGCATATTCTAATAATGGTCGTACATAGATTTTAAAGGCAGAAGTCAGAAGAGGAAGAGATGGCGATTTGAACGCTTTTAATAACATATTCACAACAGAAGAGGCCTTTTTACATTTCTCATTTATATGTTTACGATAAGAAAAACCATCGGATATTATCACTCCAAGGTCTTTGGCTGATTCACTAGCTAGAATGGGTATATTGCTCATATGATAAACATTACGAGAATTAGATGAACCAAGATGTAAAACACTACATTTAGACAGCGATAAACACTTCCACTCTGAGCACCAAGCTGAAACACAGTTGAGAGCGAACTGTATCTCATTTACAGAAAGAGGGACGCGTCCCATTATTTTAATGTCGTCAGCATATAAGGAGAACTTAATATTGGGAGAAAATACATGTTTAACATAGTCAATGTACATTAAAAATAAAAGTGGACCTAACGAGGAGCCTTGAGGGACTCCTGATATAACGGAAATAGGGTTGGAAAACACATTATCGATGTTCACTGACTGGGTACGTTGATTCAGGTAACTACTAAGCCATCTAACAATATGAGACGGAAAACCATAACAATGAACTGTGTGCAAAAGCAGTCTGTGGTCAACTGAGTCGAAAGCTTTGCTTATATCCAGAAAAACAATATCAACGGAGAAACCTTGAGCTAGAGAATCAACAATGAAAGCGTGAGATTCTACCAAAGATGTGGTAGTCGATCTTTTTGCTCTAAAACCTGCTTGGTGAGGGGACAACAACTGTTCATTTTCTAAATACGAATAGACTTCACTAAAAACAATTTTTTTTCCATGACTTTAGACAAAGAGCAACATAAAGAAATTGGTCTATAGTTACAAACAGAGTTACGTGAACCAGTCTTATGTACTGGTTTAACTATAAAACTTCTCCATATAGTCGGCACAATGCCTGAGAGAAGATTGTTATTGAATATTATACATAACGGCTTTACAAGAGCAAAACGACATTTCTTCAATAAAATGTTAGGAATGTCATCGGAGGAAGTGTTACATTTGAATTCAAGAGAAGAGAGAGCGCGTAAAACCATCTCCTCAGTTATACAGTCAAGACTAAATGGTTCATTTACTTCAGGATAGGTTGGAAATGGTAAGGGACCTTGCAAGGGCTTTGAAAAAACGGAAAAAAATAATGGGAGAAAGCGTCTGCCTTTTCTAATGACGAAGTTATTTCATGTCCCTGGTCGTCTATTAAAGTGGGCATGGCTTGATTTACATTGTTACCCAAACGATTTCTGCAAGCAGCAAAAAAAGACTTTTGATTGCCCCGCAATATCAACTTAGCTTCCTGTTTAAGTTAGAACTCATGTAATAATCTATCAAATTCAACCGTTTTTCTAATACAGTAATCAGAATATGGGGAATTCTGATATAGAAATTGCAGCTTGCGGTGCATTTTACGGAGAAAACTGGGATAACGAAACGTTTGGTCTCCGCAATTAATGTTAGGGACATACTTCTCAATAAGAGAGCGAATGAAAGAAACAAGATAATGATTAGCCGACCTTACGTCCATCGTAGAAAATGTTTGAGTCCAATTATGTACAGCGATTTCATATTCAATAGCAGGCCAGTTGGCTTTAGTGAACAACTTGAAAGGGGGAGACAATGAAATTGAAGTAGCATTTAAAGATAATTTGAATGAGACCATGTTGTGGTCACTACCGCTAAAACGACCGATAACATTACATTCAGAAATTATGGGTACATTCGTGAATAATAAATCAAGAATATTTTCGTTCCTTGTTGGAGAGTAGACGTACTGAGTCAAAAAAATTGTCTGTCACGAATTCAAGAAACATCTCATGTTGACCATCTCTATGTGATAAATGATATAACCAGTCGATGAATGGTAGGTTAAAATCACCAGTGATCATGATAGGAAAAATATCAGTAGTATTAGAATTAAATATCAGTTTGAAGTACGACAATAGCTTTAAAAAAGATGAAGTTGGACAGGATGGCGAGCGATACACACAAATACATCTCAACTTACTCTTTACTGAAGATAATGATTGCTCAAAAATATCTATGGTAACAGCTTCAAAGCCGTCGTCTGAGCAAGACGAAACAATAGAACAAGGGATGCGAGAAGAAACTAAGAAGGCTGCACCTCCTCCTCTCATTGAACTGCTTCTATCACAGCGGAAAATCTGATATCCAGTATTACTTGTTATTAATGAATCATTAGCTTGACTTGTTAACCAAGTCTCAGTTATCCCTATCACATCGTGAACATTAGAATTAAGCAAGAAGTATAAGCTGTAAAGTTTGTTACGAAGAGAACGAGCATTGAATGAAATGCAACTTATTGTCGAAACGTCAATGTGAATAGGAGAATATGGGCTACGAGGGTCAAAAAAGGGGAGAACACCGCCACTGACCTATCTTCTCATTGTTACGTTCTGCGAAGCTGGACCGGAACTCTGCGGCGACGAGATAGTGTTCATCGGAGTTGCGGGTGGCTGTGGTTGGTAGGATGAGAACGTCCGAACTGGTATAAGAGAAGTCCCAACGACCTTCCACTTCTGACCACCAGGGATCTGATTCCTTTCCCTGGCCACTCTCTTCATCTCCCGTTCTAGCTCGAGTCCCTCACGCGTCCAGTCTTCCCTGATGTAGCTGTGCGGAAGAGCTGAAAGACAGGCAGGGCGCCTTCTTCGAATTTGCTGCAAGATTTGATTTCTCAGAGATGATCCAAGAAAAATCTTGAGAACACGTCTCTTCTTGACTGGGTCACCAAACCTTCTGAACCGAGCAGTCGCTATCTTCGGGAGATTGAGATCCCGAGAGAGCGCTCTGAGAAAGTGCTGATCCGCTGCATCCGTTGACTCATCCTTGTCGCGCTCCAGGAGCCCAACACACACGATGTTCTCCATTTTCTCTTCGATCATCTTCCGATCCACAGTCATCGCTCGAACCGCGGCGTCATAGGCGAGAATGTGCGGGGGGAGAGAAAGGAGAGAGGGGATAGGCGATGGTGACGGTGGGGCAGGCGAGGAAGGGAGCGTAGACAGACGAGAGACGAGTTGCTCGACTATACTCTCGAGTCGAGTAATTTTTTCCATCATCTCATCAAGTCTTTTCTCGTATTCGGGGCATCGTTTACAAGGGGGGGGGGTAATGGGGGAACGTTTGCCAGGCATTTAGAGAAGCGACCGGTTCAACACACGCCAACTAGAAAGAATGAATATGTAAAATAACCACCAAAACACCTTACTAATAAAATAATAAAAGTAACTTAATATTCCTTTCAGGGTTACTTTTTTTGTAAAATTTTTTTCTTTAACTGAAATAATAAAATTTAATTATATAATATTTTTAAAAATTTTATTTCTTATATTTTTATCTGTTTTATCTTTTAGTTATTGACTTATTAATATTAGAACAAATTTAAAGGAAAAAAACCAAAATAAAAATTTAAGATGTTTTTTTATAATTTATAGATTAATATTTTTGATTTTAATTTAAACTTTTTAGTAAAATTAATTTTTAGTTTTAATTTATACACGTAGGTGTTGACGAAACGAAATGATGATCCCAGTTTGTGTAACCTTCTCTAGAACTAAGTTTTTGTCCTATGAAGAAACAGAGAATAAAAAAAACAATTTAAGCTCACTGACCTTGACGGGAGTGGCATCTCTTTGCGCGGCCGATCTGATGACCGTTGCATCCACGAAACAAATGGACGAGCTGAGTATCGTTGGCAAATTTATTCGTCCTTCGGCGCTAGCAGTGCCGACTCTTCGGCCAACGATACAAGCTCTCGCCAGACTACTCATCCAGGTATCTGAAAACTCTAGCAGCTGAATATGCACTTAGCTTCTCGAAAACATAGTTAACACTTTGATAAGTAAATAGCTTTGCTTCATTTTACACCTCAGGGTAGAGTTTTTCGTTCAAAATTCTTTCGACCTCATTTTTATTAGTCTTTTAAGCGATGTCGCACGCATGTCATATTCGCTGTAATGTCCCCTGGGCACTGTATCAGCACCCGAACCTCTTACTGTTAGAAAATCCATTAGATGCAGATACTGGATAGAAGATTGAAAAATTCCTTCGTTTTTCGAAAACGGTAAAATAGATTTACTGTTTAAGGTATTCATGGTTGAGGCAGGTTCAAAGCACAAACGAATAAGAACACTTACATCAAGGCTTGATAATTTTCTGATAAATCAACAGAAAAAGTTCAAAGTCTCAAATGGTTTCTAGCTATGAATTTGAGGAAACCGTTTGCTTTTGATGATAAATTTTCTTCGAAAAAACTTATGTAACTTCGAAAATTTTTTTGTTTTAGGCCAGGCTTCTCTAAAATCAAACAATTGGTTTCAGAAATATGGTTTGAGCAAACAAGAAATGAAACAGAATAATACATTCAAACTGTTGAATGTATCGATCAGTTGGAGTATCGACTAGTTTTCATGATCAATCAATTGTCAGTTTTTCTACCAGTTGACAAGAACGACAATTTGAAAACATGTACAATATGAACGACCAGTTAATAGTATACGACATTGTATATTATAGTATCGACCAAGTTATAGGATCGACCATTTGATAGTATCGAACAAAACCTTGTCTGTTAAGGTAGACAAGTGGTTCTCGCTCAAAGATCACAAAGAGCGCTCTTCACTCCTCGAGCTGCTTCTGAGCATGCAATCGGCTTCCCATCTTGAGGTTTTTCGCGAAATGTTGTAAAACAAATCCTAAACGATCATAAAGGCTCATCTTGAAGCTTTATCATGAGTAATTTTTTCCAAATTGAGAGATCAAAACATGCTTTTCTAGCCCAAATACTCCGATTGTTCGTCATTGATTCCTTGCAAAGTTTTTTTTAGAAGTTTCACTAAAAAGCAATTTTCATCCATAGTTCTTCTCGAGTGAAGAAAGGTAATAAAGAAGAGATGTATTGTCGGTATACATATGTATATGTTATGGATAGAATCGATAAGGCGCTTTAAATTGATCAGATCAATTTAAATGGTTAAATTGATCAGATCAATTCCTAGAATTGATCAGAAGTTAGAGTTCTGATCAGCAGTTAGTTTCTTTATATTGTAACATTAAATTTGTTTTTACATCAAAACATTTCTTATGCGGTCTCGTTAGCCTAAGCCGTACGTAGCCGAAAGAGCCATCTGTTCGGAACTCTAACTCCTGATCAATTCTAGGAATCGATCTAATCAATTTAACCATTCAAATTGATCTGATTTTTATTTAACCATTCAAATTGATCAATTCTAGCCAGAACATCGTTGATGAGTTAAGTTAAAAAGATAAAACAGTGTTTTTATCTTTCTATATATAAACATATAAAATTTTTAAATTGTTTTTATATTAAAAAAAACCCTTAAAATTAGGCTAAATTTTACGTTAATGAGGCCGTACGGCTTAGGCTAACGAGATCGCATTAGAAAAGTTTTGATGTAAAAGATAATTCAATGTAAAAATAGAAAGAAACTAACTTCTGATCAATTCAAAGCGCCCGATCAATTCTAGCCTTAAAATATAAATCTTTATCATATGATCGTTGCAGATGTTGAGAAATGTCACATTTTATCCAGCAAAAGGCATAGCACTCACACTGCTTTTGTATGAAGAGAAAAATAATGAAAAATGTAACTACCTTCGAAGAAAAAAATCTCATTTTCATTCACAGTACTGACACGGAAGCATAGACTTTATATGGTTACAAATCGATCCAGAATACATGCTTAGAATGCTATCATTTTTATAAAATTGACTATTACATATGTAAGGTTTGCAAACGAACTAGTTTTGATTTTATCACTAGCTTTGATAACAGGAAGCAAATTATTTGAAAGGTCAAGAGTATTTGAACTTTTTGTAAAGAAAAACTCACTTATTGTAACATCAGATGAGCCAATCAAAATATAATGCAATAATCGTAAAGTCGCTATTTGTCTTCTATCTAGTAAGGATTGCGTATCAAACTTTTCACATGCTAGTCTTTAGTTACCCCATGGTATCTCACAGCTATAAAAAGAACGTCGTGAAAAGAGATACTGAACATTTTCTAGAATGCGTATGAAAATAAATCTCAAAAAAAAAATTTTTTTTCAGGTTGTGCACATCATTAACACGACTACTGTGGCAGAAGTTGCAAGAATCATCAGCTACTGGCTGCAATTATCTGAGTAAGCAGTCTTTTCATTGATCTTCAAAAACTTTCTTTTAATTTTCCACTATTTCTGGGTTTTCCTTTGTTATCCACTTTCTCTCTCTCTTTCTTTCTTTCTCTCTTTCTCTCTTTCTCTCTCTCTTTCTTTCTTTCTTTGTCTCTGCTTTTCTCTCTTTGTTACTTTCTTGAGAATCAATCTTTTCATCCATGTTCTTCTTTACTCAACAACTTGATATATTTGATTTATCTGAATCCCTCGTTGTTGTGTTAATTGAATTTTTCTATGAACGATGAGTTTTTGAAGAGAGTCAAATCGTTGCATCAAGTTGAAGCTGGAGGACGTCGTTCAAGACAAAGTCGATCAAGCAATCGGAAAATTACTGCGAAAGGTTTCGAGCCCATCTTCTTCTTTCAAAGTTTTGACGAATGCATTCTTTATGTTAAAGAAGACCGGATATTGTAAAATAAGGAAGCCTAACTTAGATGTTTACAGTATGTTTTTTCTATATCTTGCGGTGCAACTCAAAATTTATCATAGGAAACATAAAAATTTCACAGGTCGAGAAAGTGAGTAAAAGCTCCTGGTCCAAGAACACCGTTAGTCTCTCACTTGGCCAAGGAGAGGTGGTTCTACTGGATAATTGCACATGGTTCGGGGAAGAGCGTTGAAAGGTAAAAACTGAATTAACTGATAACTTCGTAGTCCCTCATCGATTTATGATCTCCCCATCAAATACTTCAAGTAATTCATTGAAATACATAATTCTTGCTTGGATTTCGGCACGCGAGAGCATAGTTGCTTACAAACATATAAATAGGTCCTCGGTAACATCCAAAGGAGCTGGGACTTCTTGAAAACTGCCATATTTTATTCTTTATGTCGGAATATTCATTGAGTTTTGATCAATCTACCCGAATTCACATGAACATTTCATTTGTTTATTTGACATTCTGGTTTGATTTTGATTTTTGATTTTTTTTGATTTTTGACATTCATTCTTGTTTTTCCCTCACCCCCGGAACGGCTACTATGTAACAGTTGTAAATCAACCATTCATCATTCTTAACTTCTCCTTTTTCTCTGAATGGCCGCTTTGTAACGACTGTCATTAGCCCTTATCCTTCCTTCTCATCTTCCCTTAGCGTTTAAAGGCTCTTCAACCCATAGCTCATCAAACTTCTGCTAAACTAAATCTTACATAATACCCCATCAAGCTCTACATTGCGTGATAATAAAAACTTGAAACTTGGAACTTGAATAAAAACTTGAAACTTGACATGCATAAAGGTTAAAATAAATACATTCCAACATCTTTACTGAAACATAGACATGTTTTATTTTCATTTCACTATCCCACTGGCAAAAATTCAAAGTTTTATTTATTGTGTATTGTGTTGAGCAAGAATCTCAACTAACTTCATTACCATCGCCTCGTCGCGATGAGACTGAACTTATCATCCATAGAGCTTATCGCTCTTTCATAATAGATACATTGATCTTTTTGAATGTGGATCTGTTAGTTTCATTTTATTTAATGATGCTAAACATATTTACTCGATATTGAGTTGTGAATGGTCTCAAGCTGATCACGATGGTATGTGTTAATTATATTTTCATGTATACATGTATTTGATAAAAGTGTTCATATACACAAGTGTTCATTATTTTCAGTGAGGATGCTACGAGAAAAACATTACATGAAACGGTTGCAATATAAATATTATTATAGAAAAAAGGTAAAAGAGTTGATAAAATTTAATTTATTTACATTAAGATATCACTGCTGAAAATATAATGTAGCAGAAGCCTGTTTCGCCCCAACTCAGGCAGACTTCTGCTCTCTCTGGGTGGGGCTCATCAGTGAGTGCCCAGAGAGAAACGAGTATAATTATAACGAACAGCTTAGAATTAAACAATACAAAAGAAAAAATAAAAACAAAAAACAAATAAACACATATAAACAAAATAAAAATAAAGCAAATTGATGAAAAACAAAATAATGAAGAACTGGAAGATGAGATAGAGAATGCTATCCAAGCATTTTTGAAAAGTAATGAGCGGGAATGTATTGAAGCAATCTAGAGCAACAACTAATTGTAGTTTGTAGTAATGGTCTATTTTTCTTTATTTCTTAACAGTTCTATAATATGTTCCGTAATTCTATAGTTTACAGTATTATATTTAAGTTGTATTTTAGGATTTCTGTTCAGAGTTTTAATTATCCTATTAAGTATAATATCATCTGGAAATCGATTTTCCTGATATGTGTTAATCATACCGCGCATTCTCTTGAGGAAGTCTTCAAAGTATGTGCAATTATCGGTAAACCTAAGTGTTTCTGTATATATAGTATTAAGTCCAATATATATAGGTATATTAGAAGTATAATGAGGATATTTAAGTATTTTAAAGTTATACTCGTCTGTTTTATTAAACAGTTTAAGTTTATTATTTCCATCTTCCTCGAGTTTTATATTGAGATCTAGGAAATCGGCTGTATTCTTATTGATATTTGTCTGTTCCAGAGTTAGTGAACTATGGTACATTTCTTTGGTTATTGTTACGAATTCTTGGGTTTTATCTGAAATGTGTAGTAGATCGTCAATATATCTGAATGTTCAGTGTAAAGATCTATTTAATATATGATATCTATCTATATTTTTATTGATGTATTGGAACTCCATCATGGCTAATGTTAGATCTGCTAATTGTGGTGAAGCATTGTTTCCTTGAGGTATTCCTTTATTTTGTTTGTATAGAGTACAGTTATATGTAACATAACTGTTTTCTAGAATGTAAGTTATCATTTTATAAATTTCATAAGGCAAATAAGTTCTTTTTTGTGAAGTGTCGTTAGTATAATAAGTAGAATAACCTTTGATTGTTATAGCTTCATAACCACTGTTTTTGAAGCATGTTTTAATTAGACTATCCATATTGCGTTTAACTACATCGTGAGGTAAATTGGTGAATAAAGATGTGAAGTCTGCACAAAATATTTCTCTATTCTTATTATTTGTTGGTTTCAATGCTTCTAATAATGGTTTTGTATTTAGTATAGAGAATAAGTGGTTAATACCCTTTCTCTCGCTAGTTAGTTTACAGTAATTTTTGAAATGTTTTGATAAATGTTTGAGAATGAGTTGTAATTCAATAGAAATGGGTTTAAGACTACTATTGGATGCGCCAGTAATGAATCTGAATTTGATAGGGTTTTTATGCATTTTAGGTATGTTGGTAGAGGGTTTCCGTATTCGTCTACAATCGGGTGGACTGGTTTCTGATTGACGTCTGTGGGGAGCGGACTTCCATCTGGACCGATTGCAGGATACATGTAATTTTCTGATGTGTCAGTTGGGAGTACTTCTCCATCTGGCCCAATAGAAAACTCTAGCAGCTGAATATGCACTTAGCTTCTCGAAAACATAGTTAACACTTTGATAAGTAAACAGCTTTGCTTCATTTTACACCTCAGGGTAGAGTTTTTCGTTCAAAATTCTTTCGACCTCATTTTTATTAGTCTTCCAAGCGATGTCGCACGCATGTCATATTCGCTGTAATGTCCCCTGGGCACTGTATCAGCACCCGAACCTCTTACTGTTAGAAAATCCATTAGATGCAGATACTGGATAGAAGATTGAAAAATTCCTTCGTTTTTCGAAAACGGTAAAATAGATTTACTGTTTAAGGTATTCATGGTTGAGGCAGGTTCAAAGCACAAACGAATAAGAACACTTACATCAAGGCTTGATAATTTTCTGATAAATCAACAGAAAAAGTTCAAAGTCTCAAATGGTTTCTAGCTATGAATTTGAGGAAACCGTTTGCTTTTGATGATAAATTTTCTTCGAAAAAACTTATGTAACTTCGAAAAATTTTTTTGTTTTAGGCCAGGCTTCTCTAAAATCAAACAATTGGTTTCAGAAATATGGTTTGAGCAAACAAGAAATGAAACAGAATAATACATTCAAACTGTTGAATGTATCGATCAGTTGGAGTATCGACTAGTTTTCATGATCAATCAATTGTCAGTTTTTCTACCAGTTGACAAGAACGACAATTTGAAAACATGTACAATATGAACGACCAGTTAATAGTATACGACATTGTATATTATAGTATCGACCAAGTTATAGGATCGACCATTTGATAGTATCGAACAAAACCTTGTCTGTTAAGGTAGACAAGTGGTTCTCGCTCAAAGATCACAAAGAGCGCTCTTCACTCCTCGAGCTGCTTCTGAGCATGCAATCGGCTTCCCATCTTGAGGTTTTTCGCGAAATGTTGTAAAACAAATCCTAAACGATCATAAAGGCTCATCTTGAAGCTTTATCATGAGTAATTTTTTCCAAATTGAGAGATCAAAACATGCTTTTCTAGCCCAAATACTCCGATTGTTCGTCATTGATTCCTTGCAAAGTTTTTTTTAGAAGTTTCACTAAAAAGCAATTTTCATCCATAGTTCTTCTCGAGTGAAGAAAGGTAATAAAGAAGAGATGTATTGTCGGTATACATATGTATATGTTATGGATAGAATCGATAAGGCGCTTTAAATTGATCAGATCAATTTAAATGGTTAAATTGATCAGATCAATTCCTAGAATTGATCAGAAGTTAGAGTTCTGATCAGCAGTTAGTTTCTTTATATTGTAACATTAAATTTGTTTTTACATCAAAACATTTCTTATGCGGTCTCGTTAGCCTAAGCCGTACGTAGCCGAAAGAGCCATCTGTTCGGAACTCTAACTCCTGATCAATTCTAGGAATCGATCTAATCAATTTAACCATTCAAATTGATCTGATTTTTATTTAACCATTCAAATTGATCAATTCTAGCCAGAACATCGTTGATGAGTTAAGTTAAAAAGATAAAACAGTGTTTTTATCTTTCTATATATAAACATATAAAATTTTTAAATTGTTTTTATATTAAAAAAAACCCTTAAAATTAGGCTAAATTTTACGTTAATGAGGCCGTACGGCTTAGGCTAACGAGATCGCATTAGAAAAGTTTTGATGTAAAAGATAATTCAATGTAAAAATAGAAAGAAACTAACTTCTGATCAATTCAAAGCGCCCGATCAATTCTAGCCTTAAAATATAAATCTTTATCATATGATCGTTGCAGATGTTGAGAAATGTCACATTTTATCCAGCAAAAGGCATAGCACTCACACTGCTTTTGTATGAAGAGAAAAATAATGAAAAATGTAACTACCTTCGAAGAAAAAAATCTCATTTTCATTCACAGTACTGACACGGAAGCATAGACTTTATATGGTTACAAATCGATCCAGAATACATGCTTAGAATGCTATCATTTTTATAAAATTGACTATTACATATGTAAGGTTTGCAAACGAACTAGTTTTGATTTTATCACTAGCTTTGATAACAGGAAGCAAATTATTTGAAAGGTCAAGAGTATTTGAACTTTTTGTAAAGAAAAACTCACTTATTGTAACATCAGATGAGCCAATCAAAATATAATGCAATAATCGTAAAGTCGCTATTTGTCTTCTATCTAGTAAGGATTGCGTATCAAACTTTTCACATGCTAGTCTTTAGTTACCCCATGGTATCTCACAGCTATAAAAAGAACGTCGTGAAAAGAGATACTGAACATTTTCTAGAATGCGTATGAAAATAAATCTCAAAAAAAAAAATTTTTTTTTCAGGTTGTGCACATCATTAACACGACTACTGTGGCAGAAGTTGCAAGAATCATCAGCTACTGGCTGCAATTATCTGAGTAAGCAGTCTTTTCATTGATCTTCAAAAACTTTCTTTTAATTTTCCACTATTTCTGGGTTTTCCTTTGTTATACACTTTCTCTCTCTCTTTCTTTCTTTCTCTCTTTCTCTCTTTCTCTCTCTCTTTCTTTCTTTCTTTGTCTCTGCTTTTCTCTCTTTGTTACTTTCTTGAGAATCAATCTTTTCATCCATGTTCTTCTTTACTCAACAACTTGATATATTTGATTTATCTGAATCCCTCGTTGTTGTGTTAATTGAATTTTTCTATGAACGATGAGTTTTTGAAGAGAGTCAAATCGTTGCATCAAGTTGAAGCTGGAGGACGTCGTTCAAGACAAAGTCGATCAAGCAATCGGAAAATTACTGCGAAAGGTTTCGAGCCCATCTTCTTCTTTCAAAGTTTTGACGAATGCATTCTTTATGTTAAAGAAGACCGGATATTGTAAAATAAGGAAGCCTAACTTAGATGTTTACAGTATGTTTTTTCTATATCTTGCGGTGCAACTCAAAATTTATCATAGGAAACATAAAAATTTCACAGGTCGAGAAAGTGAGTAAAAGCTCCTGGTCCAAGAACACCGTTAGTCTCTCACTTGGCCAAGGAGAGGTGGTTCTACTGGATAATTGCACATGGTTCGGGGAAGAGCGTTGAAAGGTAAAAACTGAATTAACTGATAACTTCGTAGTCCCTCATCGATTTATGATCTCCCCATCAAATACTTCAAGTAATTCATTGAAATACATAATTCTTGCTTGGATTTCGGCACGCGAGAGCATAGTTGCTTACAAACATATAAATAGGTCCTCGGTAACATCCAAAGGAGCTGGGACTTCTTGAAAACTGCCATATTTTATTCTTTATGTCGGAATATTCATTGAGTTTTGATCAATCTACCCGAATTCACATGAACATTTCATTTGTTTATTTGACATTCTGGTTTGATTTTGATTTTTGATTTTTTTGATTTTTGACATTCATTCTTGTTTTTCCCTCACCCCCGGAACGGCTACTATGTAACAGTAGTAAATCAACCATTCATCATTCTTAACTTCTCCTTTTTCTCTGAATGGCCGCTTTGTAACGACTGTCATTAGCCCTTATCCTTCCTTCTCATCTTCCCTTAGCGTTTAAAGGCTCTTCAACCCATAGCTCATCAAACTTCTGCTAAACTAAATCTTACATAATACCCCATCAAGCTCTACATTGCGTGATAATAAAAACTTGAAACTTGAAACTTGAATAAAAACTTGAAACTTGACATGCATAAAGGTTAAAATAAATACATTCCAACATCTTTACTGAAACATAGACATGTTTTATTTTCATTTCACTATCCCACTGGCAAAAATTCAAAGTTTTATTTATTGTGTATTGTGTTGAGCAAGAATCTCAACTAACTTCATTACCATCGCCTCGTCGCGATGAGACTGAACTTATCATCCATAGAGCTTATCGCTCTTTCATAATAGATACATTGATCTTTTTGAATGTGGATCTGTTAGTTTCATTTTATTTAATGATGCTAAACATATTTACTCGATATTGAGTTGTGAATGGTCTCAAGCTGATCACGATGGTATGTGTTAATTATATTTTCATGTATACATGTATTTGATAAAAGTGTTCATATACACAAGTGTTCATTATTTTCAGTGAGGATGCTACGAGAAAAACATTACATGAAACGGTTGCAATATAAATATTATTATAGAAAAAAGGTAAAAGAGTTGATAAAATTTAATTTATTTACATTAAGATATCACTGCTGAAAATATAATGTAGCAGAAGCCTGTTTCGCCCCAACTCAGGCAGACTTCTGCTCTCTCTGGGTGGGGCTCATCAGTGAGTGCCCAGAGAGAAACGAGTATAATTATAACGAACAGCTTAGAATTAAACAATACAAAAGAAAAAATAAAAACAAAAAACAAATAAACACATATAAACAAAATAAAAATAAAGCAAATTGATGAAAAACAAAATAATGAAGAACTGGAAGATGAGATAGAGAATGCTATCCAAGCATTTTTGAAAAGTAATGAGCGGGAATGTATTGAAGCAATCTAGAGCAACAACTAATTGTAGTTTGTAGTAATGGTCTATTTTTCTTTATTTCTTAACAGTTCTATAATATGTTCCGTAATTCTATAGTTTACAGTATTATATTTAAGTTGTATTTTAGGATTTCTGTTTAGAGTTTTAATTATCCTATTAAGTATAATATCATCTGGAAATCGATTTCCCTGATATGTGTTAATCATACCGCGCATTCTCTTGAGGAAGTCTTCAAAGTATGTGCAATTATCGGTAAACCTAAGTGTTTCTGTATATATAGTATTAAGTCCAATATATATATAGGTATATTAGAAGTATAATGAGGATATTTAAGTATTTTAAAGTTATACTCGTCTGTTTTATTAAACAGTTTAAGTTTATTATTTCCATCTTCCTCGAGTTTTATATTGAGATCTAGGAAATCGGCTGTATTCTTATTGATATTTGTCTGTTCCAGAGTTAGTGAACTATGGTACATTTCTTTGGTTATTGTTACGAATTCTTGGGTTTTATCTGAAATGTGTAGTAGATCGTCAATATATCTGAATGTTCAGTGTAAAGATCTATTTAATATATGATATCTATCTATATTTTTATTGATGTATTGGAACTCCATCATGGCTAATGTTAGATCTGCTAATTGTGGTGAAGCATTGTTTCCTTGAGGTATTCCTTTATTTTGTTTGTATAGAGTACAGTTATATGTAACATAACTGTTTTCTAGAATGTAAGTTATCATTTTATAAATTTCATAAGGCAAATAAGTTCTTTTTTGTGAAGTGTCGTTAGTATAATAAGTAGAATAACCTTTGATTGTTATAGCTTCATAACCACTGTTTTTGAAGCATGTTTTAATTAGACTATCCATATTGCGTTTAACTACATCGTGAGGTAAATTGGTGAATAAAGATGTGAAGTCTGCACAAAATATTTCTCTATTCTTATTATTTGTTGGTTTCAATGCTTCTAATAATGGTTTTGTATTTAGTATAGAGAATAAGTGGTTAATACCCTTTCTCTCGCTAGTTAGTTTACAGTAATTTTTGAAATGTTTTGATAAATGTTTGAGAATGAGTTGTAATTCAATAGAAATGGGTTTAAGACTACTATTGGATGCGCCAGTAATGAATCTGAATTTGATAGGGTTTTTATGCATTTTAGGTATGTTGGTAGAGGGTTTCCGTATTCGCCTACAATCGGGTGGACTGGTTTCTGATTGACGTCTGTGGGGAGCGGACTTCCATCTGGACCGATTGCAGGATACATGTAATTTTCTGATGTGTCAGTTGGGAGTACTTCTCCATCTGGCCCAATAGAAAACTCTAGCAGCTGAATATGCACTTAGCTTCTCGAAAACATAGTTAACACTTTGATAAGTAAACAGCTTTGCTTCATTTTACACCTCAGGGTAGAGTTTTTCGTTCAAAATTCTTTCGACCTCATTTTTATTAGTCTTCCAAGCGATGTCGCACGCATGTCATATTCGCTGTAATGTCCCCTGGGCACTGTATCAGCACCCGAACCTCTTACTGTTAGAAAATCCATTAGATGCAGATACTGGATAGAAGATTGAAAAATTCCTTCGTTTTTCGAAAACGGTAAAATAGATTTACTGTTTAAGGTATTCATGGTTGAGGCAGGTTCAAAGCACAAACGAATAAGAACACTTACATCAAGGCTTGATAATTTTCTGATAAATCAACAGAAAAAGTTCAAAGTCTCAAATGGTTTCTAGCTATGAATTTGAGGAAACCGTTTGCTTTTGATGATAAATTTTCTTCGAAAAAACTTATGTAACTTCGAAAAATTTTTTTGTTTTAGGCCAGGCTTCTCTAAAATCAAACAATTGGTTTCAGAAATATGGTTTGAGCAAACAAGAAATGAAACAGAATAATACATTCAAACTGTTGAATGTATCGATCAGTTGGAGTATCGACTAGTTTTCATGATCAATCAATTGTCAGTTTTTCTACCAGTTGACAAGAACGACAATTTGAAAACATGTACAATATGAACGACCAGTTAATAGTATACGACATTGTATATTATAGTATCGACCAAGTTATAGGATCGACCATTTGATAGTATCGAACAAAACCTTGTCTGTTAAGGTAGACAAGTGGTTCTCGCTCAAAGATCACAAAGAGCGCTCTTCACTCCTCGAGCTGCTTCTGAGCATGCAATCGGCTTCCCATCTTGAGGTTTTTCGCGAAATGTTGTAAAACAAATCCTAAACGATCATAAAGGCTCATCTTGAAGCTTTATCATGAGTAATTTTTTCCAAATTGAGAGATCAAAACATGCTTTTCTAGCCCAAATACTCCGATTGTTCGTCATTGATTCCTTGCAAAGTTTTTTTTAGAAGTTTCACTAAAAAGCAATTTTCATCCATAGTTCTTCTCGAGTGAAGAAAGGTAATAAAGAAGAGATGTATTGTCGGTATACATATGTATATGTTATGGATAGAATCGATAAGGCCTTTTAAATTGATCAGATCAATTTAAATGGTTAAATTGATCAGATCAATTCCTAGAATTGATCAGAAGTTAGAGTTCTGATCAGCAGTTAGTTTCTTTATATTGTAACATTAAATTTGTTTTTACATCAAAACATTTCTTATGCGGTCTCGTTAGCCTAAGCCGTACGTAGCCGAAAGAGCCATCTGTTCGGAACTCTAACTCCTGATCAATTCTAGGAATCGATCTAATCAATTTAACCATTCAAATTGATCTGATTTTTATTTAACCATTCAAATTGATCAATTCTAGCCAGAACATCGTTGATGAGTTAAGTTAAAAAGATAAAACAGTGTTTTTATCTTTCTATATATAAACATATAAAATTTTTAAATTGTTTTTATATTAAAAAAAACCCTTAAAATTAGGCTAAATTTTACGTTAATGAGGCCGTACGGCTTAGGCTAACGAGATCGCATTAGAAAAGTTTTGATGTAAAAGATAAATCAATGTAAAAATAGAAAGAAACTAACTTCTGATCAATTCAAAGCGCCCGATCAATTCTAGCCTTAAAATATAAATCTTTATCATATGATCGTTGCAGATGTTGAGAAATGTCACATTTTATCCAGCAAAAGGCATAGCACTCACACTGCTTTTGTATGAAGAGAAAAATAATGAAAAATGTAACTACCTTCGAAGAAAAAAATCTCATTTTCATTCACAGTACTGACACGGAAGCATAGACTTTATATGGTTACAAATCGATCCAGAATACATGCTTAGAATGCTATCATTTTTATAAAATTGACTATTACATATGTAAGGTTTGCAAACGAACTAGTTTTGATTTTATCACTAGCTTTGATAACAGGAAGCAAATTATTTGAAAGGTCAAGAGTATTTGAACTTTTTGTAAAGAAAAACTCACTTATTGTAACATCAGATGAGCCAATCAAAATATAATGCAATAATCGTAAAGTCGCTATTTGTCTTCTATCTAGTAAGGATTGCGTATCAAACTTTTCACATGCTAGTCTTTAGTTACCCCATGGTATCTCACAGCTATAAAAAGAACGTCGTGAAAAGAGATACTGAACATTTTCTAGAATGCGTATGAAAATAAATCTCAAAAAAAAATTTTTTTTTCAGGTTGTGCACATCATTAACACGACTACTGTGGCAGAAGTTGCAAGAATCATCAGCTACTGGCTGCAATTATCTGAGTAAGCAGTCTTTTCATTGATCTTCAAAAACTTTCTTTTAATTTTCCACTATTTCTGGGTTTTCCTTTGTTATCCACTTTCTCTCTCTCTTTCTTTCTTTCTCTCTTTCTCTCTTTCTCTCTCTCTTTCTTTCTTTCTTTGTCTCTGCTTTTCTCTCTTTGTTACTTTCTTGAGAATCAATCTTTTCATCCATGTTCTTCTTTACTCAACAACTTGATATATTTGATTTATCTGAATCCCTCGTTGTTGTGTTAATTGAATTTTTCTATGAACGATGAGTTTTTGAAGAGAGTCAAATCGTTGCATCAAGTTGAAGCTGGAGGACGTCGTTCAAGACAAAGTCGATCAAGCAATCGGAAAATTACTGCGAAAGGTTTCGAGCCCATCTTCTTCTTTCAAAGTTTTGACGAATGCATTCTTTATGTTAAAGAAGACCGGATATTGTAAAATAAGGAAGCCTAACTTAGATGTTTACAGTATGTTTTTTCTATATCTTGCGGTGCAACTCAAAATTTATCATAGGAAACATAAAAATTTCACAGGTCGAGAAAGTGAGTAAAAGCTCCTGGTCCAAGAACACCGTTAGTCTCTCACTTGGCCAAGGAGAGGTGGTTCTACTGGATAATTGCACATGGTTCGGGGAAGAGCGTTGAAAGGTAAAAACTGAATTAACTGATAACTTCGTAGTCCCTCATCGATTTATGATCTCCCCATCAAATACTTCAAGTAATTCATTGAAATACATAATTCTTGCTTGGATTTCGGCACGCGAGAGCATAGTTGCTTACAAACATATAAATAGGTCCTCGGTAACATCCAAAGGAGCTGGGACTTCTTGAAAACTGCCATATTTTATTCTTTATGTCGGAATATTCATTGAGTTTTGATCAATCTACCCGAATTCACATGAACATTTCATTTGTTTATTTGACATTCTGGTTTGATTTTGATTTTTGATTTTTTTGATTTTTGACATTCATTCTTGTTTTTCCCTCACCCCCGGAACGGCTACTATGTAACAGTAGTAAATCAACCATTCATCATTCTTAACTTCTCCTTTTTCTCTGAATGGCCGCTTTGTAACGACTGTCATTAGCCCTTATCCTTCCTTCTCATCTTCCCTTAGCGTTTAAAGGCTCTTCAACCCATAGCTCATCAAACTTCTGCTAAACTAAATCTTACATAATACCCCATCAAGCTCTACATTGCGTGATAATAAAAACTTGAAACTTGAAACTTGAATAAAAACTTGAAACTTGACATGCATAAAGGTTAAAATAAATACATTCCAACATCTTTACTGAAACATAGACATGTTTTATTTTCATTTCACTATCCCACTGGCAAAAATTCAAAGTTTTATTTATTGTGTATTGTGTTGAGCAAGAATCTCAACTAACTTCATTACCATCGCCTCGTCGCGATGAGACTGAACTTATCATCCATAGAGCTTATCGCTCTTTCATAATAGATACATTGATCTTTTTGAATGTGGATCTGTTAGTTTCATTTTATTTAATGATGCTAAACATATTTACTCGATATTGAGTTGTGAATGGTCTCAAGCTGATCACGATGGTATGTGTTAATTATATTTTCATGTATACATGTATTTGATAAAAGTGTTCATATACACAAGTGTTCATTATTTTCAGTGAGGATGCTACGAGAAAAACATTACATGAAACGGTTGCAATATAAATATTATTATAGAAAAAAGGTAAAAGAGTTGATAAAATTTAATTTATTTACATTAAGATATCACTGCTGAAAATATAATGTAGCAGAAGCCTGTTTCGCCCCAACTCAGGCAGACTTCTGCTCTCTCTGGGTGGGGCTCATCAGTGAGTGCCCAGAGAGAAACGAGTATAATTATAACGAACAGCTTAGAATTAAACAATACAAAAGAAAAAATAAAAACAAAAAACAAATAAACACATATAAACAAAATAAAAATAAAGCAAATTGATGAAAAACAAAATAATGAAGAACTGGAAGATGAGATAGAGAATGCTATCCAAGCATTTTTGAAAAGTAATGAGCGGGAATGTATTGAAGCAATCTAGAGCAACAACTAATTGTAGTTTGTAGTAATGGTCTATTTTTCTTTATTTCTTAACAGTTCTATAATATGTTCCGTAATTCTATAGTTTACAGTATTATATTTAAGTTGTATTTTAGGATTTCTGTTTAGAGTTTTAATTATCCTATTAAGTATAATATCATCTGGAAATCGATTTCCCTGATATGTGTTAATCATACCGCGCATTCTCTTGAGGAAGTCTTCAAAGTATGTGCAATTATCGGTAAACCTAAGTGTTTCTGTATATATAGTATTAAGTCCAATATATATAGGTATATTAGAAGTATAATGAGGATATTTAAGTATTTTAAAGTTATACTCGTCTGTTTTATTAAACAGTTTAAGTTTATTATTTCCATCTTCCTCGAGTTTTATATTGAGATCTAGGAAATCGGCTGTATTCTTATTGATATTTGTCTGTTCCAGAGTTAGTGAACTATGGTACATTTCTTTGGTTATTGTTACGAATTCTTGGGTTTTATCTGAAATGTGTAGTAGATCGTCAATATATCTGAATGTTCAGTGTAAAGATCTATTTAATATATGATATCTATCTATATTTTTATTGATGTATTGGAACTCCATCATGGCTAATGTTAGATCTGCTAATTGTGGTGAAGCATTGTTTCCTTGAGGTATTCCTTTATTTTGTTTGTATAGAGTACAGTTATATGTAACATAACTGTTTTCTAGAATGTAAGTTATCATTTTATAAATTTCATAAGGCAAATAAGTTCTTTTTTGTGAAGTGTCGTTAGTATAATAAGTAGAATAACCTTTGATTGTTATAGCTTCATAACCACTGTTTTTGAAGCATGTTTTAATTAGACTATCCATATTGCGTTTAACTACATCGTGAGGTAAATTGGTGAATAAAGATGTGAAGTCTGCACAAAATATTTCTCTATTCTTATTATTTGTTGGTTTCAATGCTTCTAATAATGGTTTTGTATTTAGTATAGAGAATAAGTGGTTAATACCCTTTCTCTCGCTAGTTAGTTTACAGTAATTTTTGAAATGTTTTGATAAATGTTTGAGAATGAGTTGTAATTCAATAGAAATGGGTTTAAGACTACTATTGGATGCGCCAGTAATGAATCTGAATTTGATAGGGTTTTTATGCATTTTAGGTATGTTGGTAGAGGGTTTCCGTATTCGTCTACAATCGGGTGGACTGGTTTCTGATTGACGTCTGTGGGGAGCGGACTTCCATCTGGACCGATTGCAGGATACATGTAATTTTCTGATGTGTCAGTTGGGAGTACTTCTCCATCTGGCCCAATAGAAAACTCTAGCAGCTGAATATGCACTTAGCTTCTCGAAAACATAGTTAACACTTTGATAAGTAAACAGCTTTGCTTCATTTTACACCTCAGGGTAGAGTTTTTCGTTCAAAATTCTTTCGACCTCATTTTTATTAGTCTTCCAAGCGATGTCGCACGCATGTCATATTCGCTGTAATGTCCCCTGGGCACTGTATCAGCACCCGAACCTCTTACTGTTAGAAAATCCATTAGATGCAGATACTGGATAGAAGATTGAAAAATTCCTTCGTTTTTCGAAAACGGTAAAATAGATTTACTGTTTAAGGTATTCATGGTTGAGGCAGGTTCAAAGCACAAACGAATAAGAACACTTACATCAAGGCTTGATAATTTTCTGATAAATCAACAGAAAAAGTTCAAAGTCTCAAATGGTTTCTAGCTATGAATTTGAGGAAACCGTTTGCTTTTGATGATAAATTTTCTTCGAAAAAACTTATGTAACTTCGAAAAATTTTTTTGTTTTAGGCCAGGCTTCTCTAAAATCAAACAATTGGTTTCAGAAATATGGTTTGAGCAAACAAGAAATGAAACAGAATAATACATTCAAACTGTTGAATGTATCGATCAGTTGGAGTATCGACTAGTTTTCATGATCAATCAATTGTCAGTTTTTCTACCAGTTGACAAGAACGACAATTTGAAAACATGTACAATATGAACGACCAGTTAATAGTATACGACATTGTATATTATAGTATCGACCAAGTTATAGGATCGACCATTTGATAGTATCGAACAAAACCTTGTCTGTTAAGGTAGACAAGTGGTTCTCGCTCAAAGATCACAAAGAGCGCTCTTCACTCCTCGAGCTGCTTCTGAGCATGCAATCGGCTTCCCATCTTGAGGTTTTTCGCGAAATGTTGTAAAACAAATCCTAAACGATCATAAAGGCTCATCTTGAAGCTTTATCATGAGTAATTTTTTCCAAATTGAGAGATCAAAACATGCTTTTCTAGCCCAAATACTCCGATTGTTCGTCATTGATTCCTTGCAAAGTTTTTTTTAGAAGTTTCACTAAAAAGCAATTTTCATCCATAGTTCTTCTCGAGTGAAGAAAGGTAATAAAGAAGAGATGTATTGTCGGTATACATATGTATATGTTATGGATAGAATCGATAAGGCGCTTTAAATTGATCAGATCAATTTAAATGGTTAAATTGATCAGATCAATTCCTAGAATTGATCAGAAGTTAGAGTTCTGATCAGCAGTTAGTTTCTTTATATTGTAACATTAAATTTGTTTTTACATCAAAACATTTCTTATGCGGTCTCGTTAGCCTAAGCCGTACGTAGCCGAAAGAGCCATCTGTTCGGAACTCTAACTCCTGATCAATTCTAGGAATCGATCTAATCAATTTAACCATTCAAATTGATCTGATTTTTATTTAACCATTCAAATTGATCAATTCTAGCCAGAACATCGTTGATGAGTTAAGTTAAAAAGATAAAACAGTGTTTTTATCTTTCTATATATAAACATATAAAATTTTTTAAATTGTTTTTATATTAAAAAAAACCCTTAAAATTAGGCTAAATTTTACGTTAATGAGGCCGTACGGCTTAGGCTAACGAGATCGCATTAGAAAAGTTTTGATGTAAAAGATAATTCAATGTAAAAATAGAAAGAAACTAACTTCTGATCAATTCAAAGCGCCCGATCAATTCTAGCCTTAAAATATAAATCTTTATCATATGATCGTTGCAGATGTTGAGAAATGTCACATTTTATCCAGCAAAAGGCATAGCACTCACACTGCTTTTGTATGAAGAGAAAAATAATGAAAAATGTAACTACCTTCGAAGAAAAAAATCTCATTTTCATTCACAGTACTGACACGGAAGCATAGACTTTATATGGTTACAAATCGATCCAGAATACATGCTTAGAATGCTATCATTTTTATAAAATTGACTATTACATATGTAAGGTTTGCAAACGAACTAGTTTTGATTTTATCACTAGCTTTGATAACAGGAAGCAAATTATTTGAAAGGTCAAGAGTATTTGAACTTTTTGTAAAGAAAAACTCACTTATTGTAACATCAGATGAGCCAATCAAAATATAATGCAATAATCGTAAAGTCGCTATTTGTCTTCTATCTAGTAAGGATTGCGTATCAAACTTTTCACATGCTAGTCTTTAGTTACCCCATGGTATCTCACAGCTATAAAAAGAACGTCGTGAAAAGAGATACTGAACATTTTCTAGAATGCGTATGAAAATAAATCTCAAAAAAAAAAATTTTTTTTTCAGGTTGTGCACATCATTAACACGACTACTGTGGCAGAAGTTGCAAGAATCATCAGCTACTGGCTGCAATTATCTGAGTAAGCAGTCTTTTCATTGATCTTCAAAAACTTTCTTTTAATTTTCCACTATTTCTGGGTTTTCCTTTGTTATACACTTTCTCTCTCTCTTTCTTTCTTTCTCTCTTTCTCTCTTTCTCTCTCTCTTTCTTTCTTTCTTTGTCTCTGCTTTTCTCTCTTTGTTACTTTCTTGAGAATCAATCTTTTCATCCATGTTCTTCTTTACTCAACAACTTGATATATTTGATTTATCTGAATCCCTCGTTGTTGTGTTAATTGAATTTTTCTATGAACGATGAGTTTTTGAAGAGAGTCAAATCGTTGCATCAAGTTGAAGCTGGAGGACGTCGTTCAAGACAAAGTCGATCAAGCAATCGGAAAATTACTGCGAAAGGTTTCGAGCCCATCTTCTTCTTTCAAAGTTTTGACGAATGCATTCTTTATGTTAAAGAAGACCGGATATTGTAAAATAAGGAAGCCTAACTTAGATGTTTACAGTATGTTTTTTCTATATCTTGCGGTGCAACTCAAAATTTATCATAGGAAACATAAAAATTTCACAGGTCGAGAAAGTGAGTAAAAGCTCCTGGTCCAAGAACACCGTTAGTCTCTCACTTGGCCAAGGAGAGGTGGTTCTACTGGATAATTGCACATGGTTCGGGGAAGAGCGTTGAAAGGTAAAAACTGAATTAACTGATAACTTCGTAGTCCCTCATCGATTTATGATCTCCCCATCAAATACTTCAAGTAATTCATTGAAATACATAATTCTTGCTTGGATTTCGGCACGCGAGAGCATAGTTGCTTACAAACATATAAATAGGTCCTCGGTAACATCCAAAGGAGCTGGGACTTCTTGAAAACTGCCATATTTTATTCTTTATGTCGGAATATTCATTGAGTTTTGATCAATCTACCCGAATTCACATGAACATTTCATTTGTTTATTTGACATTCTGGTTTGATTTTGATTTTTGATTTTTTTGATTTTTGACATTCATTCTTGTTTTTCCCTCACCCCCGGAACGGCTACTATGTAACAGTAGTAAATCAACCATTCATCATTCTTAACTTCTCCTTTTTCTCTGAATGGCCGCTTTGTAACGACTGTCATTAGCCCTTATCCTTCCTTCTCATCTTCCCTTAGCGTTTAAAGGCTCTTCAACCCATAGCTCATCAAACTTCTGCTAAACTAAATCTTACATAATACCCCATCAAGCTCTACATTGCGTGATAATAAAAACTTGAAACTTGAAACTTGAATAAAAACTTGAAACTTGACATGCATAAAGGTTAAAATAAATACATTCCAACATCTTTACTGAAACATAGACATGTTTTATTTTCATTTCACTATCCCACTGGCAAAAATTCAAAGTTTTATTTATTGTGTATTGTGTTGAGCAAGAATCTCAACTAACTTCATTACCATCGCCTCGTCGCGATGAGACTGAACTTATCATCCATAGAGCTTATCGCTCTTTCATAATAGATACATTGATCTTTTTGAATGTGGATCTGTTAGTTTCATTTTATTTAATGATGCTAAACATATTTACTCGATATTGAGTTGTGAATGGTCTCAAGCTGATCACGATGGTATGTGTTAATTATATTTTCATGTATACATGTATTTGATAAAAGTGTTCATATACACAAGTGTTCATTATTTTCAGTGAGGATGCTACGAGAAAAACATTACATGAAACGGTTGCAATATAAATATTATTATAGAAAAAAGGTAAAAGAGTTGATAAAATTTAATTTATTTACATTAAGATATCACTGCTGAAAATATAATGTAGCAGAAGCCTGTTTCGCCCCAACTCAGGCAGACTTCTGCTCTCTCTGGGTGGGGCTCATCAGTGAGTGCCCAGAGAGAAACGAGTATAATTATAACGAACAGCTTAGAATTAAACAATACAAAAGAAAAAATAAAAACAAAAAACAAATAAACACATATAAACAAAATAAAAATAAAGCAAATTGATGAAAAACAAAATAATGAAGAACTGGAAGATGAGATAGAGAATGCTATCCAAGCATTTTTGAAAAGTAATGAGCGGGAATGTATTGAAGCAATCTAGAGCAACAACTAATTGTAGTTTGTAGTAATGGTCTATTTTTCTTTATTTCTTAACAGTTCTATAATATGTTCCGTAATTCTATAGTTTACAGTATTATATTTAAGTTGTATTTTAGGATTTCTGTTTAGAGTTTTAATTATCCTATTAAGTATAATATCATCTGGAAATCGATTTCCCTGATATGTGTTAATCATACCGCGCATTCTCTTGAGGAAGTCTTCAAAGTATGTGCAATTATCGGTAAACCTAAGTGTTTCTGTATATATAGTATTAAGTCCAATATATATAGGTATATTAGAAGTATAATGAGGATATTTAAGTATTTTAAAGTTATACTCGTCTGTTTTATTAAACAGTTTAAGTTTATTATTTCCATCTTCCTCGAGTTTTATATTGAGATCTAGGAAATCGGCTGTATTCTTATTGATATTTGTCTGTTCCAGAGTTAGTGAACTATGGTACATTTCTTTGGTTATTGTTACGAATTCTTGGGTTTTATCTGAAATGTGTAGTAGATCGTCAATATATCTGAATGTTCAGTGTAAAGATCTATTTAATATATGATATCTATCTATATTTTTATTGATGTATTGGAACTCCATCATGGCTAATGTTAGATCTGCTAATTGTGGTGAAGCATTGTTTCCTTGAGGTATTCCTTTATTTTGTTTGTATAGAGTACAGTTATATGTAACATAACTGTTTTCTAGAATGTAAGTTATCATTTTATAAATTTCATAAGGCAAATAAGTTCTTTTTTGTGAAGTGTCGTTAGTATAATAAGTAGAATAACCTTTGATTGTTATAGCTTCATAACCACTGTTTTTGAAGCATGTTTTAATTAGACTATCCATATTGCGTTTAACTACATCGTGAGGTAAATTGGTGAATAAAGATGTGAAGTCTGCACAAAATATTTCTCTATTCTTATTATTTGTTGGTTTCAATGCTTCTAATAATGGTTTTGTATTTAGTATAGAGAATAAGTGGTTAATACCCTTTCTCTCGCTAGTTAGTTTACAGTAATTTTTGAAATGTTTTGATAAATGTTTGAGAATGAGTTGTAATTCAATAGAAATGGGTTTAAGACTACTATTGGATGCGCCAGTAATGAATCTGAATTTGATAGGGTTTTTATGCATTTTAGGTATGTTGGTAGAGGGTTTCCGTATTCGTCTACAATCGGGTGGACTGGTTTCTGATTGACGTCTGTGGGGAGCGGACTTCCATCTGGACCGATTGCAGGATACATGTAATTTTCTGATGTGTCAGTTGGGAGTACTTCTCCATCTGGCCCAATAGAAAACTCTAGCAGCTGAATATGCACTTAGCTTCTCGAAAACATAGTTAACACTTTGATAAGTAAACAGCTTTGCTTCATTTTACACCTCAGGGTAGAGTTTTTCGTTCAAAATTCTTTCGACCTCATTTTTATTAGTCTTCCAAGCGATGTCGCACGCATGTCATATTCGCTGTAATGTCCCCTGGGCACTGTATCAGCACCCGAACCTCTTACTGTTAGAAAATCCATTAGATGCAGATACTGGATAGAAGATTGAAAAATTCCTTCGTTTTTCGAAAACGGTAAAATAGATTTACTGTTTAAGGTATTCATGGTTGAGGCAGGTTCAAAGCACAAACGAATAAGAACACTTACATCAAGGCTTGATAATTTTCTGATAAATCAACAGAAAAAGTTCAAAGTCTCAAATGGTTTCTAGCTATGAATTTGAGGAAACCGTTTGCTTTTGATGATAAATTTTCTTCGAAAAAACTTATGTAACTTCGAAAAATTTTTTTGTTTTAGGCCAGGCTTCTCTAAAATCAAACAATTGGTTTCAGAAATATGGTTTGAGCAAACAAGAAATGAAACAGAATAATACATTCAAACTGTTGAATGTATCGATCAGTTGGAGTATCGACTAGTTTTCATGATCAATCAATTGTCAGTTTTTCTACCAGTTGACAAGAACGACAATTTGAAAACATGTACAATATGAACGACCAGTTAATAGTATACGACATTGTATATTATAGTATCGACCAAGTTATAGGATCGACCATTTGATAGTATCGAACAAAACCTTGTCTGTTAAGGTAGACAAGTGGTTCTCGCTCAAAGATCACAAAGAGCGCTCTTCACTCCTCGAGCTGCTTCTGAGCATGCAATCGGCTTCCCATCTTGAGGTTTTTCGCGAAATGTTGTAAAACAAATCCTAAACGATCATAAAGGCTCATCTTGAAGCTTTATCATGAGTAATTTTTTCCAAATTGAGAGATCAAAACATGCTTTTCTAGCCCAAATACTCCGATTGTTCGTCATTGATTCCTTGCAAAGTTTTTTTTAGAAGTTTCACTAAAAAGCAATTTTCATCCATAGTTCTTCTCGAGTGAAGAAAGGTAATAAAGAAGAGATGTATTGTCGGTATACATATGTATATGTTATGGATAGAATCGATAAGGCGCTTTAAATTGATCAGATCAATTTAAATGGTTAAATTGATCAGATCAATTCCTAGAATTGATCAGAAGTTAGAGTTCTGATCAGCAGTTAGTTTCTTTATATTGTAACATTAAATTTGTTTTTACATCAAAACATTTCTTATGCGGTCTCGTTAGCCTAAGCCGTACGTAGCCGAAAGAGCCATCTGTTCGGAACTCTAACTCCTGATCAATTCTAGGAATCGATCTAATCAATTTAACCATTCAAATTGATCTGATTTTTATTTAACCATTCAAATTGATCAATTCTAGCCAGAACATCGTTGATGAGTTAAGTTAAAAAGATAAAACAGTGTTTTTATCTTTCTTTATATAAACATATAAAATTTTTAAATTGTTTTTATATTAAAAAAAACCCTTAAAATTAGGCTAAATTTTACGTTAATGAGGCCGTACGGCTTAGGCTAACGAGATCGCATTAGAAAAGTTTTGATGTAAAAGATAATTCAATGTAAAAATAGAAAGAAACTAACTTCTGATCAATTCAAAGCGCCCGATCAATTCTAGCCTTAAAATATAAATCTTTATCATATGATCGTTGCAGATGTTGAGAAATGTCACATTTTATCCAGCAAAAGGCATAGCACTCACACTGCTTTTGTATGAAGAGAAAAATAATGAAAAATGTAACTACCTTCGAAGAAAAAAATCTCATTTTCATTCACAGTACTGACACGGAAGCATAGACTTTATATGGTTACAAATCGATCCAGAATACATGCTTAGAATGCTATCATTTTTATAAAATTGACTATTACATATGTAAGGTTTGCAAACGAACTAGTTTTGATTTTATCACTAGCTTTGATAACAGGAAGCAAATTATTTGAAAGGTCAAGAGTATTTGAACTTTTTGTAAAGAAAAACTCACTTATTGTAACATCAGATGAGCCAATCAAAATATAATGCAATAATCGTAAAGTCGCTATTTGTCTTCTATCTAGTAAGGATTGCGTATCAAACTTTTCACATGCTAGTCTTTAGTTACCCCATGGTATCTCACAGCTATAAAAAGAACGTCGTGAAAAGAGATACTGAACATTTTCTAGAATGCGTATGAAAATAAATCTCAAAAAAAAAATTTTTTTTCAGGTTGTGCACATCATTAACACGACTACTGTGGCAGAAGTTGCAAGAATCATCAGCTACTGGCTGCAATTATCTGAGTAAGCAGTCTTTTCATTGATCTTCAAAAACTTTCTTTTAATTTTCCACTATTTCTGGGTTTTCCTTTGTTATCCACTTTCTCTCTCTCTTTCTTTCTTTCTCTCTTTCTCTCTTTCTCTCTCTCTTTCTTTCTTTCTTTGTCTCTGCTTTTCTCTCTTTGTTACTTTCTTGAGAATCAATCTTTTCATCCATGTTCTTCTTTACTCAACAACTTGATATATTTGATTTATCTGAATCCCTCGTTGTTGTGTTAATTGAATTTTTCTATGAACGATGAGTTTTTGAAGAGAGTCAAATCGTTGCATCAAGTTGAAGCTGGAGGACGTCGTTCAAGACAAAGTCGATCAAGCAATCGGAAAATTACTGCGAAAGGTTTCGAGCCCATCTTCTTCTTTCAAAGTTTTGACGAATGCATTCTTTATGTTAAAGAAGACCGGATATTGTAAAATAAGGAAGCCTAACTTAGATGTTTACAGTATGTTTTTTCTATATCTTGCGGTGCAACTCAAAATTTATCATAGGAAACATAAAAATTTCACAGGTCGAGAAAGTGAGTAAAAGCTCCTGGTCCAAGAACACCGTTAGTCTCTCACTTGGCCAAGGAGAGGTGGTTCTACTGGATAATTGCACATGGTTCGGGGAAGAGCGTTGAAAGGTAAAAACTGAATTAACTGATAACTTCGTAGTCCCTCATCGATTTATGATCTCCCCATCAAATACTTCAAGTAATTCATTGAAATACATAATTCTTGCTTGGATTTCGGCACGCGAGAGCATAGTTGCTTACAAACATATAAATAGGTCCTCGGTAACATCCAAAGGAGCTGGGACTTCTTGAAAACTGCCATATTTTATTCTTTATGTCGGAATATTCATTGAGTTTTGATCAATCTACCCGAATTCACATGAACATTTCATTTGTTTATTTGACATTCTGGTTTGATTTTGATTTTTGATTTTTTTGATTTTTGACATTCATTCTTGTTTTTCCCTCACCCCCGGAACGGCTACTATGTAACAGTAGTAAATCAACCATTCATCATTCTTAACTTCTCCTTTTTCTCTGAATGGCCGCTTTGTAACGACTGTCATTAGCCCTTATCCTTCCTTCTCATCTTCCCTTAGCGTTTAAAGGCTCTTCAACCCATAGCTCATCAAACTTCTGCTAAACTAAATCTTACATAATACCCCATCAAGCTCTACATTGCGTGATAATAAAAACTTGAAACTTGAAACTTGAATAAAAACTTGAAACTTGACATGCATAAAGGTTAAAATAAATACATTCCAACATCTTTACTGAAACATAGACATGTTTTATTTTCATTTCACTATCCCACTGGCAAAAATTCAAAGTTTTATTTATTGTGTATTGTGTTGAGCAAGAATCTCAACTAACTTCATTACCATCGCCTCGTCGCGATGAGACTGAACTTATCATCCATAGAGCTTATCGCTCTTTCATAATAGATACATTGATCTTTTTGAATGTGGATCTGTTAGTTTCATTTTATTTAATGATGCTAAACATATTTACTCGATATTGAGTTGTGAATGGTCTCAAGCTGATCACGATGGTATGTGTTAATTATATTTTCATGTATACATGTATTTGATAAAAGTGTTCATATACACAAGTGTTCATTATTTTCAGTGAGGATGCTACGAGAAAAACATTACATGAAACGGTTGCAATATAAATATTATTATAGAAAAAAGGTAAAAGAGTTGATAAAATTTAATTTATTTACATTAAGATATCACTGCTGAAAATATAATGTAGCAGAAGCCTGTTTCGCCCCAACTCAGGCAGACTTCTGCTCTCTCTGGGTGGGGCTCATCAGTGAGTGCCCAGAGAGAAACGAGTATAATTATAACGAACAGCTTAGAATTAAACAATACAAAAGAAAAAATAAAAACAAAAAACAAATAAACACATATAAACAAAATAAAAATAAAGCAAATTGATGAAAAACAAAATAATGAAGAACTGGAAGATGAGATAGAGAATGCTATCCAAGCATTTTTGAAAAGTAATGAGCGGGAATGTATTGAAGCAATCTAGAGCAACAACTAATTGTAGTTTGTAGTAATGGTCTATTTTTCTTTATTTCTTAACAGTTCTATAATATGTTCCGTAATTCTATAGTTTACAGTATTATATTTAAGTTGTATTTTAGGATTTCTGTTTAGAGTTTTAATTATCCTATTAAGTATAATATCATCTGGAAATCGATTTTCCTGATATGTGTTAATCATACCGCGCATTCTCTTGAGGAAGTCTTCAAAGTATGTGCAATTATCGGTAAACCTAAGTGTTTCTGTATATATAGTATTAAGTCCAATATATATAGGTATATTAGAAGTATAATGAGGATATTTAAGTATTTTAAAGTTATACTCGTCTGTTTTATTAAACAGTTTAAGTTTATTATTTCCATCTTCCTCGAGTTTTATATTGAGATCTAGGAAATCGGCTGTATTCTTATTGATATTTGTCTGTTCCAGAGTTAGTGAACTATGGTACATTTCTTTGGTTATTGTTACGAATTCTTGGGTTTTATCTGAAATGTGTAGTAGATCGTCAATATATCTGAATGTTCAGTGTAAAGATCTATTTAATATATGATATCTATCTATATTTTTATTGATGTATTGGAACTCCATCATGGCTAATGTTAGATCTGCTAATTGTGGTGAAGCATTGTTTCCTTGAGGTATTCCTTTATTTTGTTTGTATAGAGTACAGTTATATGTAACATAACTGTTTTCTAGAATGTAAGTTATCATTTTATAAATTTCATAAGGCAAATAAGTTCTTTTTTGTGAAGTGTCGTTAGTATAATAAGTAGAATAACCTTTGATTGTTATAGCTTCATAACCACTGTTTTTGAAGCATGTTTTAATTAATAAAATTAATAATATTGCGTTTAACTACATCGTGAGGTAAATTGGTGAATAAAGATGTGAAGTCTGCACAAAATATTTCTCTATTCTTATTATTTGTTGGTTTCAATGCTTCTAATAATGGTTTTGTATTTAGTATAGAGAATAAGTGGTTAATACCCTTTCTCTCGCTAGTTAGTTTACAGTAATTTTTGAAATGTTTTGATAAATGTTTGAGAATGAGTTGTAATTCAATAGAAATGGGTTTAAGACTACTATTGGATGCGCCAGTAATGAATCTGAATTTGATAGGGTTTTTATGCATTTTAGGTATGTTGGTAGAGGGTTTCCGTATTCGTCTACAATCGGGTGGACTGGTTTCTGATTGACGTCTGTGGGGAGCGGACTTCCATCTGGACCGATTGCAGGATACATGTAATTTTCTGATGTGTCAGTTGGGAGTACTTCTCCATCTGGCCCAATAGAAAACTCTAGCAGCTGAATATGCACTTATCTTCTCGAAAACATAGTTAACACTTTGATAAGTAAACAGCTTTGCTTCATTTTACACCTCAGGGTAGAGTTTTTCGTTCAAAATTCTTTCGACCTCATTTTTATTAGTCTTCCAAGCGATGTCGCACGCATGTCATATTCGCTGTAATGTCCCCTGGGCACTGTATCAGCACCCGAACCTCTTACTGTTAGAAAATCCATTAGATGCAGATACTGGATAGAAGATTGAAAAATTCCTTCGTTTTTCGAAAACGGTAAAATAGATTTACTGTTTAAGGTATTCATGGTTGAGGCAGGTTCAAAGCACAAACGAATAAGAACACTTACATCAAGGCTTGATAATTTTCTGATAAATCAACAGAAAAAGTTCAAAGTCTCAAATGGTTTCTAGCTATGAATTTAAGGAAACCGTTTGCTTTTGATGATAAATTTTCTTCGAAAAAACTTATGTAACTTCGAAAAATTTTTTTGTTTTAGGCCAGGCTTCTCTAAAATCAAACAATTGGTTTCAGAAATATGGTTTGAGCAAACAAGAAATGAAACAGAATAATACATTCAAACTGTTGAATGTATCGATCAGTTGGAGTATCGACTAGTTTTCATGATCAATCAATTGTCAGTTTTTCTACCAGTTGACAAGAACGACAATTTGAAAACATGTACAATATGAACGACCAGTTAATAGTATACGACATTGTATATTATAGTATCGACCAAGTTATAGGATCGACCATTTGATAGTATCGAACAAAACCTTGTCTGTTAAGGTAGACAAGTGGTTCTCGCTCAAAGATCACAAAGAGCGCTCTTCACTCCTCGAGCTGCTTCTGAGCATGCAATCGGCTTCCCATCTTGAGGTTTTTCGCGAAATGTTGTAAAACAAATCCTAAACGATCATAAAGGCTCATCTTGAAGCTTTATCATGAGTAATTTTTTCCAAATTGAGAGATCAAAACATGCTTTTCTAGCCCAAATACTCCGATTGTTCGTCATTGATTCCTTGCAAAGTTTTTTTTAGAAGTTTCACTAAAAAGCAATTTTCATCCATAGTTCTTCTCGAGTGAAGAAAGGTAATAAAGAAGAGATGTATTGTCGGTATACATATGTATATGTTATGGATAGAATCGATAAGGCGCTTTAAATTGATCAGATCAATTTAAATGGTTAAATTGATCAGATCAATTCCTAGAATTGATCAGAAGTTAGAGTTCTGATCAGCAGTTAGTTTCTTTATATTGTAACATTAAATTTGTTTTTACATCAAAACATTTCTTATGCGGTCTCGTTAGCCTAAGCCGTACGTAGCCGAAAGAGCCATCTGTTCGGAACTCTAACTCCTGATCAATTCTAGGAATCGATCTAATCAATTTAACCATTCAAATTGATCTGATTTTTATTTAACCATTCAAATTGATCAATTCTAGCCAGAACATCGTTGATGAGTTAAGTTAAAAAGATAAAACAGTGTTTTTATCTTTCTATATATAAACATATAAAATTTTTAAATTGTTTTTATATTAAAAAAAAACCCTTAAAATTAGGCTAAATTTTACGTTAATGAGGCCGTACGGCTTAGGCTAACGAGATCGCATTAGAAAAGTTTTGATGTAAAAGATAATTCAATGTAAAAATAGAAAGAAACTAACTTCTGATCAATTCAAAGCGCCCGATCAATTCTAGCCTTAAAATATAAATCTTTATCATATGATCGTTGCAGATGTTGAGAAATGTCACATTTTATCCAGCAAAAGGCATAGCACTCACACTGCTTTTGTATGAAGAGAAAAATAATGAAAAATGTAACTACCTTCGAAGAAAAAAATCTCATTTTCATTCACAGTACTGACACGGAAGCATAAACTTTATATGGTTACAAATCGATCCAGAAAACATGCTTAGAATGCTATCATTTTTATAAAATTGACTATTACATATGTAAGGTTTGCAAACGAACTAGTTTTGATTTTATCACTAGCTTTGATAACAGGAAGCAAATTATTTGAAAGGTCAAGAGTATTTGAACTTTTTGTAAAGAAAAACTCACTTATTGTAACATCAGATGAGCCAATCAAAATATAATGCAATAATCGTAAAGTCGCTATTTGTCTTCTATCTAGTAAGGATTGCGTATCAAACTTTTCACATGCTAGTCTTTAGTTACCCCATGGTATCTCACAGCTATAAAAAGAACGTCGTGAAAAGAGATACTGAACATTTTCTAGAATGCGTATGAAAATAAATCTCAAAAAAAAAATTTTTTTTCAGGTTGTGCACATCATTAACACGACTACTGTGGCAGAAGTTGCAAGAATCATCAGCTACTGGCTGCAATTATCTGAGTAAGCAGTCTTTTCATTGATCTTCAAAAACTTTCTTTTAATTTTCCACTATTTCTGGGTTTTCCTTTGTTATCCACTTTCTCTCTCTCTTTCTTTCTTTCTCTCTTTCTCTCTTTCTCTCTCTCTTTCTTTCTTTCTTTGTCTCTGCTTTTCTCTCTTTGTTACTTTCTTGAGAATCAATCTTTTCATCCATGTTCTTCTTTACTCAACAACTTGATATATTTGATTTATCTGAATCCCTCGTTGTTGTGTTAATTGAATTTTTCTATGAACGATGAGTTTTTGAAGAGAGTCAAATCGTTGCATCAAGTTGAAGCTGGAGGACGTCGTTCAAGACAAAGTCGATCAAGCAATCGGAAAATTACTGCGAAAGGTTTCGAGCCCATCTTCTTCTTTCAAAGTTTTGACGAATGCATTCTTTATGTTAAAGAAGACCGGATATTGTAAAATAAGGAAGCCTAACTTAGATGTTTACAGTATGTTTTTTCTATATCTTGCGGTGCAACTCAAAATTTATCATAGGAAACATAAAAATTTCACAGGTCGAGAAAGTGAGTAAAAGCTCCTGGTCCAAGAACACCGTTAGTCTCTCACTTGGCCAAGGAGAGGTGGTTCTACTGGATAATTGCACATGGTTCGGGGAAGAGCGTTGAAAGGTAAAAACTGAATTAACTGATAACTTCGTAGTCCCTCATCGATTTATGATCTCCCCATCAAATACTTCAAGTAATTCATTGAAATACATAATTCTTGCTTGGATTTCGGCACGCGAGAGCATAGTTGCTTACAAACATATAAATAGGTCCTCGGTAACATCCAAAGGAGCTGGGACTTCTTGAAAACTGCCATATTTTATTCTTTATGTCGGAATATTCATTGAGTTTTGATCAATCTACCCGAATTCACATGAACATTTCATTTGTTTATTTGACATTCTGGTTTGATTTTGATTTTTGATTTTTTTGATTTTTGACATTCATTCTTGTTTTTCCCTCACCCCCGGAACGGCTACTATGTAACAGTAGTAAATCAACCATTCATCATTCTTAACTTCTCCTTTTTCTCTGAATGGCCGCTTTGTAACGACTGTCATTAGCCCTTATCCTTCCTTCTCATCTTCCCTTAGCGTTTAAAGGCTCTTCAACCCATAGCTCATCAAACTTCTGCTAAACTAAATCTTACATAATACCCCATCAAGCTCTACATTGCGTGATAATAAAAACTTGAAACTTGAAACTTGAATAAAAACTTGAAACTTGACATGCATAAAGGTTAAAATAAATACATTCCAACATCTTTACTGAAACATAGACATGTTTTATTTTCATTTCACTATCCCACTGGCAAAAATTCAAAGTTTTATTTATTGTGTATTGTGTTGAGCAAGAATCTCAACTAACTTCATTACCATCGCCTCGTCGCGATGAGACTGAACTTATCATCCATAGAGCTTATCGCTCTTTCATAATAGATACATTGATCTTTTTGAATGTGGATCTGTTAGTTTCATTTTATTTAATGATGCTAAACATATTTACTCGATATTGAGTTGTGAATGGTCTCAAGCTGATCACGATGGTATGTGTTAATTATATTTTCATGTATACATGTATTTGATAAAAGTGTTCATATACACAAGTGTTCATTATTTTCAGTGAGGATGCTACGAGAAAAACATTACATGAAACGGTTGCAATATAAATATTATTATAGAAAAAAGGTAAAAGAGTTGATAAAATTTAATTTATTTACATTAAGATATCACTGCTGAAAATATAATGTAGCAGAAGCCTGTTTCGCCCCAACTCAGGCAGACTTCTGCTCTCTCTGGGTGGGGCTCATCAGTGAGTGCCCAGAGAGAAACGAGTATAATTATAACGAACAGCTTAGAATTAAACAATACAAAAGAAAAAATAAAAACAAAAAACAAATAAACACATATAAACAAAATAAAAATAAAGCAAATTGATGAAAAACAAAATAATGAAGAACTGGAAGATGAGATAGAGAATGCTATCCAAGCATTTTTGAAAAGTAATGAGCGGGAATGTATTGAAGCAATCTAGAGCAACAACTAATTGTAGTTTGTAGTAATGGTCTATTTTTCTTTATTTCTTAACAGTTCTATAATATGTTCCGTAATTCTATAGTTTACAGTATTATATTTAAGTTGTATTTTAGGATTTCTGTTCAGAGTTTTAATTATCCTATTAAGTATAATATCATCTGGAAATCGATTTTCCTGATATGTGTTAATCATACCGCGCATTCTCTTGAGGAAGTCTTCAAAGTATGTGCAATTATCGGTAAACCTAAGTGTTTCTGTATATATAGTATTAAGTCCAATATATATAGGTATATTAGAAGTATAATGAGGATATTTAAGTATTTTAAAGTTATACTCGTCTGTTTTATTAAACAGTTTAAGTTTATTATTTCCATCTTCCTCGAGTTTTATATTGAGATCTAGGAAATCGGCTGTATTCTTATTGATATTTGTCTGTTCCAGAGTTAGTGAACTATGGTACATTTCTTTGGTTATTGTTACGAATTCTTGGGTTTTATCTGAAATGTGTAGTAGATCGTCAATATATCTGAATGTTCAGTGTAAAGATCTATTTAATATATGATATCTATCTATATTTTTATTGATGTATTGGAACTCCATCATGGCTAATGTTAGATCTGCTAATTGTGGTGAAGCATTGTTTCCTTGAGGTATTCCTTTATTTTGTTTGTATAGAGTACAGTTATATGTAACATAACTGTTTTCTAGAATGTAAGTTATCATTTTATAAATTTCATAAGGCAAATAAGTTCTTTTTTGTGAAGTGTCGTTAGTATAATAAGTAGAATAACCTTTGATTGTTATAGCTTCATAACCACTGTTTTTGAAGCATGTTTTAATTAGACTATCCATATTGCGTTTAACTACATCGTGAGGTAAATTGGTGAATAAAGATGTGAAGTCTGCACAAAATATTTCTCTATTCTTATTATTTGTTGGTTTCAATGCTTCTAATAATGGTTTTGTATTTAGTATAGAGAATAAGTGGTTAATACCCTTTCTCTCGCTAGTTAGTTTACAGTAATTTTTGAAATGTTTTGATAAATGTTTGAGAATGAGTTGTAATTCAATAGAAATGGGTTTAAGACTACTATTGGATGCGCCAGTAATGAATCTGAATTTGATAGGGTTTTTATGCATTTTAGGTATGTTGGTAGAGGGTTTCCGTATTCGTCTACAATCGGGTGGACTGGTTTCTGATTGACGTCTGTGGGGAGCGGACTTCCATCTGGACCGATTGCAGGATACATGTAATTTTCTGATGTGTCAGTTGGGAGTACTTCTCCATCTGGCCCAATAGAAAACTCTAGCAGCTGAATATGCACTTAGCTTCTCGAAAACATAGTTAACACTTTGATAAGTAAATAGCTTTGCTTCATTTTACACCTCAGGGTAGAGTTTTTCGTTCAAAATTCTTTCGACCTCATTTTTATTAGTCTTCCAAGCGATGTCGCACGCATGTCATATTCGCTGTAATGTCCCCTGGGCACTGTATCAGCACCCGAACCTCTTACTGTTAGAAAATCCATTAGATGCAGATACTGGATAGAAGATTGAAAAATTCCTTCGTTTTTCGAAAACGGTAAAATAGATTTACTGTTTAAGGTATTCATGGTTGAGGCAGGTTCAAAGCACAAACGAATAAGAACACTTACATCAAGGCTTGATAATTTTCTGATAAATCAACAGAAAAAGTTCAAAGTCTCAAATGGTTTCTAGCTATGAATTTGAGGAAACCGTTTGCTTTTGATGATAAATTTTCTTCGAAAAAACTTATGTAACTTCGAAAATTTTTTTTGTTTTAGGCCAGGCTTCTCTAAAATCAAACAATTGGTTTCAGAAATATGGTTTGAGCAAACAAGAAATGAAACAGAATAATACATTCAAACTGTTGAATGTATCGATCAGTTGGAGTATCGACTAGTTTTCATGATCAATCAATGGTCAGTTTTTCTACCAGTTGACAAGAACGACAATTTGAAAACATGTACAATATGAACGACCAGTTAATAGTATACGACATTGTATATTATAGTATCGACCAAGTTATAGGATCGACCATTTGATAGTATCGAACAAAACCTTGTCTGTTAAGGTAGACAAGTGGTTCTCGCTCAAAGATCACAAAGAGCGCTCTTCACTCCTCGAGCTGCTTCTGAGCATGCAATCGGCTTCCCATCTTGAGGTTTTTCGCGAAATGTTGTAAAACAAATCCTAAACGATCATAAAGGCTCATCTTGAAGCTTTATCATGAGTAATTTTTTTCCAAATTGAGAGATCAAAACATGCTTTTCTAGCCCAAATACTCCGATTGTTCGTCATTGATTCCTTGCAAAGTTTTTTTTAGAAGTTTCACTAAAAAGCAATTTTCATCCATAGTTCTTCTCGAGTGAAGAAAGGTAATAAAGAAGAGATGTATTGTCGGTATACATATGTATATGTTATGGATAGAATCGATAAGGCGCTTTAAATTGATCAGATCAATTTAAATGGTTAAATTGATCAGATCAATTCCTAGAATTGATCAGAAGTTAGAGTTCTGATCAGCAGTTAGTTTCTTTATATTGTAACATTAAATTTGTTTTTACATCAAAACATTTCTTATGCGGTCTCGTTAGCCTAAGCCGTACGTAGCCGAAAGAGCCATCTGTTCGGAACTCTAACTCCTGATCAATTCTAGGAATCGATCTAATCAATTTAACCATTCAAATTGATCTGATTTTTATTTAACCATTCAAATTGATCAATTCTAGCCAGAACATCGTTGATGAGTTAAGTTAAAAAGATAAAACAGTGTTTTTATCTTTCTATATATAAACATATAAAATTTTTAAATTGTTTTTATATTAAAAAAAACCCTTAAAATTAGGCTAAATTTTACGTTAATGAGGCCGTACGGCTTAGGCTAACGAGATCGCATTAGAAAAGTTTTGATGTAAAAGATAATTCAATGTAAAAATAGAAAGAAACTAACTTCTGATCAATTCAAAGCGCCCGATCAATTCTAGCCTTAAAATATAAATCTTTATCATATGATCGTTGCAGATGTTGAGAAATGTCACATTTTATCCAGCAAAAGGCATAGCACTCACACTGCTTTTGTATGAAGAGAAAAATAATGAAAAATGTAACTACCTTCGAAGAAAAAAATCTCATTTTCATTCACAGTACTGACACGGAAGCATAGACTTTATATGGTTACAAATCGATCCAGAATACATGCTTAGAATGCTATCATTTTTATAAAATTGACTATTACATATGTAAGGTTTGCAAACGAACTAGTTTTGATTTTATCACTAGCTTTGATAACAGGAAGCAAATTATTTGAAAGGTCAAGAGTATTTGAACTTTTTGTAAAGAAAAACTCACTTATTGTAACATCAGATGAGCCAATCAAAATATAATGCAATAATCGTAAAGTCGCTATTTGTCTTCTATCTAGTAAGGATTGCGTATCAAACTTTTCACATGCTAGTCTTTAGTTACCCCATGGTATCTCACAGCTATAAAAAGAACGTCGTGAAAAGAGATACTGAACATTTTCTAGAATGCGTATGAAAATAAATCTCAAAAAAAAAATTTTTTTTCAGGTTGTGCACATCATTAACACGACTACTGTGGCAGAAGTTGCAAGAATCATCAGCTACTGGCTGCAATTATCTGAGTAAGCAGTCTTTTCATTGATCTTCAAAAACTTTCTTTTAATTTTCCACTATTTCTGGGTTTTCCTTTGTTATCCACTTTCTCTCTCTCTTTCTTTCTTTCTCTCTTTCTCTCTTTCTCTCTCTCTTTCTTTCTTTCTTTGTCTCTGCTTTTCTCTCTTTGTTACTTTCTTGAGAATCAATCTTTTCATCCATGTTCTTCTTTACTCAACAACTTGATATATTTGATTTATCTGAATCCCTCGTTGTTGTGTTAATTGAATTTTTCTATGAACGATGAGTTTTTGAAGAGAGTCAAATCGTTGCATCAAGTTGAAGCTGGAGGACGTCGTTCAAGACAAAGTCGATCAAGCAATCGGAAAATTACTGCGAAAGGTTTCGAGCCCATCTTCTTCTTTCAAAGTTTTGACGAATGCATTCTTTATGTTAAAGAAGACCGGATATTGTAAAATAAGGAAGCCTAACTTAGATGTTTACAGTATGTTTTTTCTATATCTTGCGGTGCAACTCAAAATTTATCATAGGAAACATAAAAATTTCACAGGTCGAGAAAGTGAGTAAAAGCTCCTGGTCCAAGAACACCGTTAGTCTCTCACTTGGCCAAGGAGAGGTGGTTCTACTGGATAATTGCACATGGTTCGGGGAAGAGCGTTGAAAGGTAAAAACTGAATTAACTGATAACTTCGTAGTCCCTCATCGATTTATGATCTCCCCATCAAATACTTCAAGTAGTTCATTGAAATACATAATTCTTGCTTGGATTTCGGCACGCGAGAGCATAGTTGCTTACAAACATATAAATAGGTCCTCGGTAACATCCAAAGGAGCTGGGACTTCTTGAAAACTGCCATATTTTATTCTTTATGTCGGAATATTCATTGAGTTTTGATCAATCTACCCGAATTCACATGAACATTTCATTTGTTTATTTGACATTCTGGTTTGATTTTGATTTTTGATTTTTTTGATTTTTGACATTCATTCTTGTTTTTCCCTCACCCCCGGAACGGCTACTATGTAACAGTAGTAAATCAACCATTCATCATTCTTAACTTCTCCTTTTTCTCTGAATGGCCGCTTTGTAACGACTGTCATTAGCCCTTATCCTTCCTTCTCATCTTCCCTTAGCGTTTAAAGGCTCTTCAACCCATAGCTCATCAAACTTCTGCTAAACTAAATCTTACATAATACCCCATCAAGCTCTACATTGCGTGATAATAAAAACTTGAAACTTGAAACTTGAATAAAAACTTGAAACTTGACATGCATAAAGGTTAAAATAAATACATTCCAACATCTTTACTGAAACATAGACATGTTTTATTTTCATTTCACTATCCCACTGGCAAAAATTCAAAGTTTTATTTATTGTGTATTGTGTTGAGCAAGAATCTCAACTAACTTCATTACCATCGCCTCGTCGCGATGAGACTGAACTTATCATCCATAGAGCTTATCGCTCTTTCATAATAGATACATTGATCTTTTTGAATGTGGATCTGTTAGTTTCATTTTATTTAATGATGCTAAACATATTTACTCGATATTGAGTTGTGAATGGTCTCAAGCTGATCACGATGGTATGTGTTAATTATATTTTCATGTATACATGTATTTGATAAAAGTGTTCATATACACAAGTGTTCATTATTTTCAGTGAGGATGCTACGAGAAAAACATTACATGAAACGGTTGCAATATAAATATTATTATAGAAAAAAGGTAAAAGAGTTGATAAAATTTAATTTATTTACATTAAGATATCACTGCTGAAAATATAATGTAGCAGAAGCCTGTTTCGCCCCAACTCAGGCAGACTTCTGCTCTCTCTGGGTGGGGCTCATCAGTGAGTGCCCAGAGAGAAACGAGTATAATTATAACGAACAGCTTAGAATTAAACAATACAAAAGAAAAAATAAAAACAAAAAACAAATAAACACATATAAACAAAATAAAAATAAAGCAAATTGATGAAAAACAAAATAATGAAGAACTGGAAGATGAGATAGAGAATGCTATCCAAGCATTTTTGAAAAGTAATGAGCGGGAATGTATTGAAGCAATCTAGAGCAACAACTAATTGTAGTTTGTAGTAATGGTCTATTTTTCTTTATTTCTTAACAGTTCTATAATATGTTCCGTAATTCTATAGTTTACAGTATTATATTTAAGTTGTATTTTAGGATTTCTGTTTAGAGTTTTAATTATCCTATTAAGTATAATATCATCTGGAAATCGATTTTCCTGATATGTGTTAATCATACCGCGCATTCTCTTGAGGAAGTCTTCAAAGTATGTGCAATTATCGGTAAACCTAAGTGTTTCTGTATATATAGTATTAAGTCCAATATATATAGGTATATTAGAAGTATAATGAGGATATTTAAGTATTTTAAAGTTATACTCGTCTGTTTTATTAAACAGTTTAAGTTTATTATTTCCATCTTCCTCGAGTTTTATATTGAGATCTAGGAAATCGGCTGTATTCTTATTGATATTTGTCTGTTCCAGAGTTAGTGAACTATGGTACATTTCTTTGGTTATTGTTACGAATTCTTGGGTTTTATCTGAAATGTGTAGTAGATCGTCAATATATCTGAATGTTCAGTGTAAAGATCTATTTAATATATGATATCTATCTATATTTTTATTGATGTATTGGAACTCCATCATGGCTAATGTTAGATCTGCTAATTGTGGTGAAGCATTGTTTCCTTGAGGTATTCCTTTATTTTGTTTGTATAGAGTACAGTTATATGTAACATAACTGTTTTCTAGAATGTAAGTTATCATTTTATAAATTTCATAAGGCAAATAAGTTCTTTTTTGTGAAGTGTCGTTAGTATAATAAGTAGAATAACCTTTGATTGTTATAGCTTCATAACCACTGTTTTTGAAGCATGTTTTAATTAGACTATCCATATTGCGTTTAACTACATCGTGAGGTAAATTGGTGAATAAAGATGTGAAGTCTGCACAAAATATTTCTCTATTCTTATTATTTGTTGGTTTCAATGCTTCTAATAATGGTTTTGTATTTAGTATAGAGAATAAGTGGTTAATACCCTTTCTCTCGCTAGTTAGTTTACAGTAATTTTTGAAATGTTTTGATAAATGTTTGAGAATGAGTTGTAATTCAATAGAAATGGGTTTAAGACTACTATTGGATGCGCCAGTAATGAATCTGAATTTGATAGGGTTTTTATGCATTTTAGGTATGTTGGTAGAGGGTTTCCGTATTCGTCTACAATCGGGTGGACTGGTTTCTGATTGACGTCTGTGGGGAGCGGACTTCCATCTGGACCGATTGCAGGATACATGTAATTTTCTGATGTGTCAGTTGGGAGTACTTCTCCATCTGGCCCAATAGAAAACTCTAGCAGCTGAATATGCACTTAGCTTCTCGAAAACATAGTTAACACTTTGATAAGTAAATAGCTTTGCTTCATTTTACACCTCAGGGTAGAGTTTTTCGTTCAAAATTCTTTCGACCTCATTTTTATTAGTCTTCCAAGCGATGTCGCACGCATGTCATATTCGCTGTAATGTCCCCTGGGCACTGTATCAGCACCCGAACCTCTTACTGTTAGAAAATCCATTAGATGCAGATACTGGATAGAAGATTGAAAAATTCCTTCGTTTTTCGAAAACGGTAAAATAGATTTACTGTTTAAGGTATTCATGGTTGAGGCAGGTTCAAAGCACAAACGAATAAGAACACTTACATCAAGGCTTGATAATTTTCTGATAAATCAACAGAAAAAGTTCAAAGTCTCAAATGGTTTCTAGCTATGAATTTGAGGAAACCGTTTGCTTTTGATGATAAATTTTCTTCGAAAAAACTTATGTAACTTCGAAAATTTTTTTTGTTTTAGGCCAGGCTTCTCTAAAATCAAACAATTGGTTTCAGAAATATGGTTTGAGCAAACAAGAAATGAAACAGAATAATACATTCAAACTGTTGAATGTATCGATCAGTTGGAGTATCGACTAGTTTTCATGATCAATCAATGGTCAGTTTTTCTACCAGTTGACAAGAACGACAATTTGAAAACATGTACAATATGAACGACCAGTTAATAGTATACGACATTGTATATTATAGTATCGACCAAGTTATAGGATCGACCATTTGATAGTATCGAACAAAACCTTGTCTGTTAAGGTAGACAAGTGGTTCTCGCTCAAAGATCACAAAGAGCGCTCTTCACTCCTCGAGCTGCTTCTGAGCATGCAATCGGCTTCCCATCTTGAGGTTTTTCGCGAAATGTTGTAAAACAAATCCTAAACGATCATAAAGGCTCATCTTGAAGCTTTATCATGAGTAATTTTTTCCAAATTGAGAGATCAAAACATGCTTTTCTAGCCCAAATACTCCGATTGTTCGTCATTGATTCCTTGCAAAGTTTTTTTTAGAAGTTTCACTAAAAAGCAATTTTCATCCATAGTTCTTCTCGAGTGAAGAAAGGTAATAAAGAAGAGATGTATTGTCGGTATACATATGTATATGTTATGGATAGAATCGATAAGGCGCTTTAAATTGATCAGATCAATTTAAATGGTTAAATTGATCAGATCAATTCCTAGAATTGATCAGAAGTTAGAGTTCTGATCAGCAGTTAGTTTCTTTATATTGTAACATTAAATTTGTTTTTACATCAAAACATTTCTTATGCGGTCTCGTTAGCCTAAGCCGTACGTAGCCGAAAGAGCCATCTGTTCGGAACTCTAACTCCTGATCAATTCTAGGAATCGATCTAATCAATTTAACCATTCAAATTGATCTGATTTTTATTTAACCATTCAAATTGATCAATTCTAGCCAGAACATCGTTGATGAGTTAAGTTAAAAAGATAAAACAGTGTTTTTATCTTTCTATATATAAACATATAAAATTTTTAAATTGTTTTTATATTAAAAAAAACCCTTAAAATTAGGCTAAATTTTACGTTAATGAGGCCGTACGGCTTAGGCTAACGAGATCGCATTAGAAAAGTTTTGATGTAAAAGATAATTCAATGTAAAAATAGAAAGAAACTAACTTCTGATCAATTCAAAGCGCCCGATCAATTCTAGCCTTAAAATATAAATCTTTATCATATGATCGTTGCAGATGTTGAGAAATGTCACATTTTATCCAGCAAAAGGCATAGCACTCACACTGCTTTTGTATGAAGAGAAAAATAATGAAAAATGTAACTACCTTCGAAGAAAAAAATCTCATTTTCATTCACAGTACTGACACGGAAGCATAGACTTTATATGGTTACAAATCGATCCAGAATACATGCTTAGAATGCTATCATTTTTATAAAATTGACTATTACATATGTAAGGTTTGCAAACGAACTAGTTTTGATTTTATCACTAGCTTTGATAACAGGAAGCAAATTATTTGAAAGGTCAAGAGTATTTGAACTTTTTGTAAAGAAAAACTCTCTTATTGTAACATCAGATGAGCCAATCAAAATATAATGCAATAATCGTAAAGTCGCTATTTGTCTTCTATCTAGTAAGGATTGCGTATCAAACTTTTCACATGCTAGTCTTTAGTTACCCCATGGTATCTCACAGCTATAAAAAGAACGTCGTGAAAAGAGATACTGAACATTTTCTAGAATGCGTATGAAAATAAATCTCAAAAAAAAAATTTTTTTTCAGGTTGTGCACATCATTAACACGACTACTGTGGCAGAAGTTGCAAGAATCATCAGCTACTGGCTGCAATTATCTGAGTAAGCAGTCTTTTCATTGATCTTCAAAAACTTTCTTTTAATTTTCCACTATTTCTGGGTTTTCCTTTGTTATCCACTTTCTCTCTCTCTTTCTTTCTTTCTCTCTTTCTCTCTTTCTCTCTCTCTTTCTTTCTTTCTTTGTCTCTGCTTTTCTCTCTTTGTTACTTTCTTGAGAATCAATCTTTTCATCCATGTTCTTCTTTACTCAACAACTTGATATATTTCATTTATCTGAATCCCTCGTTGTTGTGTTAATTGAATTTTTCTATGAACGATGAGTTTTTGAAGAGAGTCAAATCGTTGCATCAAGTTGAAGCTGGAGGACGTCGTTCAAGACAAAGTCGATCAAGCAATCGGAAAATTACTGCGAAAGGTTTCGAGCCCATCTTCTTCTTTCAAAGTTTTGACGAATGCATTCTTTATGTTAAAGAAGACCGGATATTGTAAAATAAGGAAGCCTAACTTAGATGTTTACAGTATGTTTTTTCTATATCTTGCGGTGCAACTCAAAATTTATCATAGGAAACATAAAAATTTCACAGGTCGAGAAAGTGAGTAAAAGCTCCTGGTCCAAGAACACCGTTAGTCTCTCACTTGGCCAAGGAGAGGTGGTTCTACTGGATAATTGCACATGGTTCGGGGAAGAGCGTTGAAAGGTAAAAACTGAATTAACTGATAACTTCGTAGTCCCTCATCGATTTATGATCTCCCCATCAAATACTTCAAGTAATTCATTGAAATACATAATTCTTGCTTGGATTTCGGCACGCGAGAGCATAGTTGCTTACAAACATATAAATAGGTCCTCGGTAACATCCAAAGGAGCTGGGACTTCTTGAAAACTGCCATATTTTATTTTTTATGTCGGAATATTCATTGAGTTAGGCTTAGGCTTAGGCTTAGGCTTAGGCTTAGGCTTAGGCTTAGGCTTAGGCTTAGGCTTAGGCTTAGGCTTAGGCTTAGGCTTAGGCTTAGGCTTAGGCTTAGGCTTAGGCTTAGGCTTAGGCTTAGGCTTAGGCTTAGGCTTAGGCTTAGGCTTAGGCTTAGGCTTAGGCTTAGGCTTAGGCTTAGGCTTAGGCTTAGGCTTAGGCTTAGGCTTAGGCTTAGGCTTAGGCTTAGGCTTAGGCTTAGGCTTAGGCTTAGGCTTAGGCTTAGGCTTAGGCTTAGGCTTAGGCTTAGGCTTAGGCTTAGGCTTAGGCTTAGGCTTAGGCTTAGGCTTAGGCTTAGGCTTAGGCTTAGGCTTAGGCTTAGGCTTAGGCTTAGGCTTAGGCTTAGGCTTAGGCTTAGGCTTAGGCTTAGGCTTAGGCTTAGGCTTAGGCTTAGGCTTAGGCTTAGGCTTAGGCTTAGGCTTAGGCTTAGGCTTAGGCTTAGGCTTAGGCTTAGGCTTAGGCTTAGGCTTAGGCTTAGGCTTAGGCTTAGGCTTAGGCTTAGGCTTAGGCTTAGGCTTAGGCTTAGGCTTAGGCTTAGGCTTAGGCTTAGGCTTAGGCTTAGGCTTAGGCTTAGGCTTAGGCTTAGGCTTAGGCTTAGGCTTAGGCTTAGGCTTAGGCTTAGGCTTAGGCTTAGGCTTAGGCTTAGGCTTAGGCTTAGGCTTAGGCTTAGGCTTAGGCTTAGGCTTAGGCTTAGGCTTAGGCTTAGGCTTAGGCTTAGGCTTAGGCTTAGGCTTAGGCTTAGGCTTAGGCTTAGGCTTAGGCTTAGGCTTAGGCTTAGGCTTAGGCTTAGGCTTAGGCTTAGGCTTAGGCTTAGGCTTAGGCTTAGGCTTAGGCTTAGGCTTAGGCTTAGGCTTAGGCTTAGGCTTAGGCTTAGGCTTAGGCTTAGGCTTAGGCTTAGGCTTAGGCTTAGGCTTAGGCTTAGGCTTAGGCTTAGGCTTAGGCTTAGGCTTAGGCTTAGGCTTAGGCTTAGGCTTAGGCTTAGGCTTAGGCTTAGGCTTAGGCTTAGGCTTAGGCTTAGGCTTAGGCTTAGGCTTAGGCTTAGGCTTAGGCTTAGGCTTAGGCTTAGGCTTAGGCTTAGGCTTAGGCTTAGGCTTAGGCTTAGGCTTAGGCTTAGGCTTAGGCTTAGGCTTAGGCTTAGGCTTAGGCTTAGGCTTAGGCTTAGGCTTAGGCTTAGGCTTAGGCTTAGGCTTAGGCTTAGGCTTAGGCTTAGGCTTAGGCTTAGGCTTAGGCTTAGGCTTAGGCTTAGGCTTAGGCTTAGGCTTAGGCTTAGGCTTAGGCTTAGGCTTAGGCTTAGGCTTAGGCTTAGGCTTAGGCTTAGGCTTAGGCTTAGGCTTAGGCTTAGGCTTAGGCTTAGGCTTAGGCTTAGGCTTAGGCTTAGGCTTAGGCTTAGGCTTAGGCTTAGGCTTAGGCTTAGGCTTAGGCTTAGGCTTAGGCTTAGGCTTAGGCTTAGGCTTAGGCTTAGGCTTAGGCTTAGGCTTAGGCTTAGGCTTAGGCTTAGGCTTAGGCTTAGGCTTAGGCTTAGGCTTAGGCTTAGGCTTAGGCTTAGGCTTAGGCTTAGGCTTAGGCTTAGGCTTAGGCTTAGGCTTAGGCTTAGGCTTAGGCTTAGGCTTAGGCTTAGGCTTAGGCTTAGGCTTAGGCTTAGGCTTAGGCTTAGGCTTAGGCTTAGGCTTAGGCTTAGGCTTAGGCTTAGGCTTAGGCTTAGGCTTAGGCTTAGGCTTAGGCTTAGGCTTAGGCTTAGGCTTAGGCTTAGGCTTAGGCTTAGGCTTAGGCTTAGGCTTAGGCTTAGGCTTAGGCTTAGGCTTAGGCTTAGGCTTAGGCTTAGGCTTAGGCTTAGGCTTAGGCTTAGGCTTAGGCTTAGGCTTAGGCTTAGGCTTAGGCTTAGGCTTAGGCTTAGGCTTAGGCTTAGGCTTAGGCTTAGGCTTAGGCTTAGGCTTAGGCTTAGGCTTAGGCTTAGGCTTAGGCTTAGGCTTAGGCTTAGGCTTAGGCTTAGGCTTAGGCTTAGGCTTAGGCTTAGGCTTAGGCTTAGGCTTAGGCTTAGGCTTAGGCTTAGGCTTAGGCTTAGGCTTAGGCTTAGGCTTAGGCTTAGGCTTAGGCTTAGGCTTAGGCTTAGGCTTAGGCTTAGGCTTAGGCTTAGGCTTAGGCTTAGGCTTAGGCTTAGGCTTAGGCTTAGGCTTAGGCTTAGGCTTAGGCTTAGGCTTAGGCTTAGGCTTAGGCTTAGGCTTAGGCTTAGGCTTAGGCTTAGGCTTAGGCTTAGGCTTAGGCTTAGGCTTAGGCTTAGGCTTAGGCTTAGGCTTAGGCTTAGGCTTAGGCTTAGGCTTAGGCTTAGGCTTAGGCTTAGGCTTAGGCTTAGGCTTAGGCTTAGGCTTAGGCTTAGGCTTAGGCTTAGGCTTAGGCTTAGGCTTAGGCTTAGGCTTAGGCTTAGGCTTAGGCTTAGGCTTAGGCTTAGGCTTAGGCTTAGGCTTAGGCTTAGGCTTAGGCTTAGGCTTAGGCTTAGGCTTAGGCTTAGGCTTAGGCTTAGGCTTAGGCTTAGGCTTAGGCTTAGGCTTAGGCTTAGGCTTAGGCTTAGGCTTAGGCTTAGGCTTAGGCTTAGGCTTAGGCTTAGGCTTAGGCTTAGGCTTAGGCTTAGGCTTAGGCTTAGGCTTAGGCTTAGGCTTAGGCTTAGGCTTAGGCTTAGGCTTAGGCTTAGGCTTAGGCTTAGGCTTAGGCTTAGGCTTAGGCTTAGGCTTAGGCTTAGGCTTAGGCTTAGGCTTAGGCTTAGGCTTAGGCTTAGGCTTAGGCTTAGGCTTAGGCTTAGGCTTAGGCTTAGGCTTAGGCTTAGGCTTAGGCTTAGGCTTAGGCTTAGGCTTAGGCTTAGGCTTAGGCTTAGGCTTAGGCTTAGGCTTAGGCTTAGGCTTAGGCTTAGGCTTAGGCTTAGGCTTAGGCTTAGGCTTAGGCTTAGGCTTAGGCTTAGGCTTAGGCTTAGGCTTAGGCTTAGGCTTAGGCTTAGGCTTAGGCTTAGGCTTAGGCTTAGGCTTAGGCTTAGGCTTAGGCTTAGGCTTAGGCTTAGGCTTAGGCTTAGGCTTAGGCTTAGGCTTAGGCTTAGGCTTAGGCTTAGGCTTAGGCTTAGGCTTAGGCTTAGGCTTAGGCTTAGGCTTAGGCTTAGGCTTAGGCTTAGGCTTAGGCTTAGGCTTAGGCTTAGGCTTAGGCTTAGGCTTAGGCTTAGGCTTAGGCTTAGGCTTAGGCTTAGGCTTAGGCTTAGGCTTAGGCTTAGGCTTAGGCTTAGGCTTAGGCTTAGGCTTAGGCTTAGGCTTAGGCTTAGGCTTAGGCTTAGGCTTAGGCTTAGGCTTAGGCTTAGGCTTAGGCTTAGGCTTAGGCTTAGGCTTAGGCTTAGGCTTAGGCTTAGGCTTAGGCTTAGGCTTAGGCTTAGGCTTAGGCTTAGGCTTAGGCTTAGGCTTAGGCTTAGGCTTAGGCTTAGGCTTAGGCTTAGGCTTAGGCTTAGGCTTAGGCTTAGGCTTAGGCTTAGGCTTAGGCTTAGGCTTAGGCTTAGGCTTAGGCTTAGGCTTAGGCTTAGGCTTAGGCTTAGGCTTAGGCTTAGGCTTAGGCTTAGGCTTAGGCTTAGGCTTAGGCTTAGGCTTAGGCTTAGGCTTAGGCTTAGGCTTAGGCTTAGGCTTAGGCTTAGGCTTAGGCTTAGGCTTAGGCTTAGGCTTAGGCTTAGGCTTAGGCTTAGGCTTAGGCTTAGGCTTAGGCTTAGGCTTAGGCTTAGGCTTAGGCTTAGGCTTAGGCTTAGGCTTAGGCTTAGGCTTAGGCTTAGGCTTAGGCTTAGGCTTAGGCTTAGGCTTAGGCTTAGGCTTAGGCTTAGGCTTAGGCTTAGGCTTAGGCTTAGGCTTAGGCTTAGGCTTAGGCTTAGGCTTAGGCTTAGGCTTAGGCTTAGGCTTAGGCTTAGGCTTAGGCTTAGGCTTAGGCTTAGGCTTAGGCTTAGGCTTAGGCTTAGGCTTAGGCTTAGGCTTAGGCTTAGGCTTAGGCTTAGGCTTAGGCTTAGGCTTAGGCTTAGGCTTAGGCTTAGGCTTAGGCTTAGGCTTAGGCTTAGGCTTAGGCTTAGGCTTAGGCTTAGGCTTAGGCTTAGGCTTAGGCTTAGGCTTAGGCTTAGGCTTAGGCTTAGGCTTAGGCTTAGGCTTAGGCTTAGGCTTAGGCTTAGGCTTAGGCTTAGGCTTAGGCTTAGGCTTAGGCTTAGGCTTAGGCTTAGGCTTAGGCTTAGGCTTAGGCTTAGGCTTAGGCTTAGGCTTAGGCTTAGGCTTAGGCTTAGGCTTAGGCTTAGGCTTAGGCTTAGGCTTAGGCTTAGGCTTAGGCTTAGGCTTAGGCTTAGGCTTAGGCTTAGGCTTAGGCTTAGGCTTAGGCTTAGGCTTAGGCTTAGGCTTAGGCTTAGGCTTAGGCTTAGGCTTAGGCTTAGGCTTAGGCTTAGGCTTAGGCTTAGGCTTAGGCTTAGGCTTAGGCTTAGGCTTAGGCTTAGGCTTAGGCTTAGGCTTAGGCTTAGGCTTAGGCTTAGGCTTAGGCTTAGGCTTAGGCTTAGGCTTAGGCTTAGGCTTAGGCTTAGGCTTAGGCTTAGGCTTAGGCTTAGGCTTAGGCTTAGGCTTAGGCTTAGGCTTAGGCTTAGGCTTAGGCTTAGGCTTAGGCTTAGGCTTAGGCTTAGGCTTAGGCTTAGGCTTAGGCTTAGGCTTAGGCTTAGGCTTAGGCTTAGGCTTAGGCTTAGGCTTAGGCTTAGGCTTAGGCTTAGGCTTAGGCTTAGGCTTAGGCTTAGGCTTAGGCTTAGGCTTAGGCTTAGGCTTAGGCTTAGGCTTAGGCTTAGGCTTAGGCTTAGGCTTAGGCTTAGGCTTAGGCTTAGGCTTAGGCTTAGGCTTAGGCTTAGGCTTAGGCTTAGGCTTAGGCTTAGGCTTAGGCTTAGGCTTAGGCTTAGGCTTAGGCTTAGGCTTAGGCTTAGGCTTAGGCTTAGGCTTAGGCTTAGGCTTAGGCTTAGGCTTAGGCTTAGGCTTAGGCTTAGGCTTAGGCTTAGGCTTAGGCTTAGGCTTAGGCTTAGGCTTAGGCTTAGGCTTAGGCTTAGGCTTAGGCTTAGGCTTAGGCTTAGGCTTAGGCTTAGGCTTAGGCTTAGGCTTAGGCTTAGGCTTAGGCTTAGGCTTAGGCTTAGGCTTAGGCTTAGGCTTAGGCTTAGGCTTAGGCTTAGGCTTAGGCTTAGGCTTAGGCTTAGGCTTAGGCTTAGGCTTAGGCTTAGGCTTAGGCTTAGGCTTAGGCTTAGGCTTAGGCTTAGGCTTAGGCTTAGGCTTAGGCTTAGGCTTAGGCTTAGGCTTAGGCTTAGGCTTAGGCTTAGGCTTAGGCTTAGGCTTAGGCTTAGGCTTAGGCTTAGGCTTAGGCTTAGGCTTAGGCTTAGGCTTAGGCTTAGGCTTAGGCTTAGGCTTAGGCTTAGGCTTAGGCTTAGGCTTAGGCTTAGGCTTAGGCTTAGGCTTAGGCTTAGGCTTAGGCTTAGGCTTAGGCTTAGGCTTAGGCTTAGGCTTAGGCTTAGGCTTAGGCTTAGGCTTAGGCTTAGGCTTAGGCTTAGGCTTAGGCTTAGGCTTAGGCTTAGGCTTAGGCTTAGGCTTAGGCTTAGGCTTAGGCTTAGGCTTAGGCTTAGGCTTAGGCTTAGGCTTAGGCTTAGGCTTAGGCTTAGGCTTAGGCTTAGGCTTAGGCTTAGGCTTAGGCTTAGGCTTAGGCTTAGGCTTAGGCTTAGGCTTAGGCTTAGGCTTAGGCTTAGGCTTAGGCTTAGGCTTAGGCTTAGGCTTAGGCTTAGGCTTAGGCTTAGGCTTAGGCTTAGGCTTAGGCTTAGGCTTAGGCTTAGGCTTAGGCTTAGGCTTAGGCTTAGGCTTAGGCTTAGGCTTAGGCTTAGGCTTAGGCTTAGGCTTAGGCTTAGGCTTAGGCTTAGGCTTAGGCTTAGGCTTAGGCTTAGGCTTAGGCTTAGGCTTAGGCTTAGGCTTAGGCTTAGGCTTAGGCTTAGGCTTAGGCTTAGGCTTAGGCTTAGGCTTAGGCTTAGGCTTAGGCTTAGGCTTAGGCTTAGGCTTAGGCTTAGGCTTAGGCTTAGGCTTAGGCTTAGGCTTAGGCTTAGGCTTAGGCTTAGGCTTAGGCTTAGGCTTAGGCTTAGGCTTAGGCTTAGGCTTAGGCTTAGGCTTAGGCTTAGGCTTAGGCTTAGGCTTAGGCTTAGGCTTAGGCTTAGGCTTAGGCTTAGGCTTAGGCTTAGGCTTAGGCTTAGGCTTAGGCTTAGGCTTAGGCTTAGGCTTAGGCTTAGGCTTAGGCTTAGGCTTAGGCTTAGGCTTAGGCTTAGGCTTAGGCTTAGGCTTAGGCTTAGGCTTAGGCTTAGGCTTAGGCTTAGGCTTAGGCTTAGGCTTAGGCTTAGGCTTAGGCTTAGGCTTAGGCTTAGGCTTAGGCTTAGGCTTAGGCTTAGGCTTAGGCTTAGGCTTAGGCTTAGGCTTAGGCTTAGGCTTAGGCTTAGGCTTAGGCTTAGGCTTAGGCTTAGGCTTAGGCTTAGGCTTAGGCTTAGGCTTAGGCTTAGGCTTAGGCTTAGGCTTAGGCTTAGGCTTAGGCTTAGGCTTAGGCTTAGGCTTAGGCTTAGGCTTAGGCTTAGGCTTAGGCTTAGGCTTAGGCTTAGGCTTAGGCTTAGGCTTAGGCTTAGGCTTAGGCTTAGGCTTAGGCTTAGGCTTAGGCTTAGGCTTAGGCTTAGGCTTAGGCTTAGGCTTAGGCTTAGGCTTAGGCTTAGGCTTAGGCTTAGGCTTAGGCTTAGGCTTAGGCTTAGGCTTAGGCTTAGGCTTAGGCTTAGGCTTAGGCTTAGGCTTAGGCTTAGGCTTAGGCTTAGGCTTAGGCTTAGGCTTAGGCTTAGGCTTAGGCTTAGGCTTAGGCTTAGGCTTAGGCTTAGGCTTAGGCTTAGGCTTAGGCTTAGCTTAGGCTTAGGCTTAGGCTTAGGCTTAGGCTTAG